>WAAF01000428.1:1317138-1389961 GCA_013400475.1 Tricholaema leucomelas
AGAGTGGCTTGGCCAGCTCATCTGCCAACTCTCTCAGAACCCTAGGATGGATCCCATCTGGCCCCATGGACTTATGAGGATCCAAGTGGCTCAGCAGGTCCCTTACCTCCTCCTCATGGATTAGAGGGGGACTATACTGATCCCTGGTTCCACCTGCCAGATACTCAGAATGATGTGACAGACAAGCTCTGGAGGAAATACCTGAGCTGTCTGAAGAACTACCACCCCCTTGCCTTCAGCAAAGGCCAGTTTGATGCAAAGTTTGTGTGAATGGGCTGGACTGTGAATGGGAACACTCCTGCCCCTGCTGCAGTTGACTGTCAGGCGAAGCCTCCAATGCAGAGGAGGGCTGGAGGCTCCTGAAGGGCTGCAGTGGCTGCTCAAGCCTCTGCAAGTGCTAATTTCAGAGCAAAGAAGCCAGGATCCAAAGCCATTAAAAATAACCATATCACTAAAGCTCAGGTTTCTCCTCCAAAGAAGGTTTTTGCAAGCCCACAGTATGGGGCTGAGGCATTGCTTCTCCTCAGCTGGACTGAACCAGTAGTGAAATACAGGCATAAATTTGATATATGTAGAATTAGATGCCTGTGCATCTGTATATATTTAACTTGTTTGACCAAATTCACAGCAAATCTTGCAACAAAAGAATGCTGCTCCTGTGTCACCCAGAACTGAAGCATCATTTGGTGGCCATAGTGGCCACCAGTGACACTTCGGTGTTTTATTCTGGGTTCTAGAGCTCTGGATGACTGTGCTTGTTTAAAAATGGAATCTACCGAAAGGCTGTTGGGTCTCCATTTGTGTGCTAGCTTTATCTGTGAGCTGTTGCTATCCTTCTGACACTTGCAAGATGCCCAGAGCCACTGAGTTTTACTGTCAGGTTCTGGCAGCATGGAAAGTTTGCTCTGAAAAGGGTAAGTGTGTGGAATTAGCTATGGAGAGTTAATTATTATTTGTCTTTCCCGGTGCTTTATGGTCTTGGTGACAGATCATGGTCCTGAAGTGCTTGTGATCAATGCTGGAACTTCCAAGCCAAACTTAAGTCTGCTCTAAAGATGTTTAACTCCCAGAAATGCCACTGACCTAGCTGCTGTCGCTAGGGGTCTTGGTGACTGTGTCACCTTCGTTGCTCTCTGGGAAGCAGGATCTGGATTTTACCCTCATTTTTACTAGTGGGAAACTGAGGGTCCAAGCTGGGGACATCCTCTTGGAGAATGATGGCTATAGGCACAGTCTTCTGAGGATGAGCCTATGTCAGCTATAACCAACTTCCTTTATGTGTCCAGAGGCCACAGAAATGATCCAAGGGCTGGAACCTCTCAATTTGAAGTTGTTCAGCCTGCAGAAGAGAATGCTACAGGAAGAGCTTATTGTGGTGTTCCAGTATTTGAAGGGGGGCTATAAGAAAGGTGCAAAGAATCTTTCTAGCAAGGCCTGTTGTAACAGGATGAAGAGTAACGGTTTTAAACTAAAAGCGGGGATATTTAGCCTAGATAAGAAGGAATGAGAGTGATGAAACACTGGCACAGGTTACCCAGAGAGGTGGGGTAGAAGCCCCTTCCCTGGAAACATTCCAGGTCAGATTGGACAGGACGCCGAGCAACCTAATCTAGTTGAAGATGTCCCTTCCCACCACAGGGCAGTTGGACTAGATGACCTTTAAAATTCCCTTCCAATCCAAAACATTCTATGGTTCTGAATCAATGCAGTGGATCAGATCTAAACACAGGGGCTCTGAATTACCCTGTGCTGGAGCTCAGGAATTTCTATAGAAAGCCTAAACTCTCTCACTGCAGGCTCTTACTGCACACACACACTTAGGCAGAGCAAGCACAGCCTTGAAAGGTGGAAGCTGCATGGGAAAAATGGGAAAAATACCACTTAATCATTTATGGCCCAATATTGATCCTTTGGCAGTTTCAGTACCAGCCAAAACAGGTGACCAGTCTTTAAAATCTGGAGGCCTGACCCCAGAGGAACTGAGAGCATCCACCTCTCCTACTGTCTGCAGCAAGAAGCCAGTTGCATCTGTTCTGCTCAGTTGTGACCAGTCTGGGCCTCTGCTCTTTGCTGTTCCTGCAGATGCTTTCACCCCAGCACACTGCACTTATCTCAAAATGCTTTAGAGCTCTGGCTCCTGCTCATGGAGCAGTTATGCAGCCCTCAGCTACCTGCTTTGATGTCTGCAGGAGGTGAATCCTCCCTACAGACGGGGTCTGTACCTCCACCACCTCAGCACCCACCTGGCCTTGTCTGGGGTGTAAAAGGCAGAGACTGGGGCACAGGCAGACCTCCTGCCTCAGTGGGGACTGCTCTGTCAGAGCCGTTGGCCTCCTCACTATACATTAAACAAAAGTAAAATGTTAATGCACCTCTTTTATTGATGGCTGGCAAGCAGTGTGGTGGTGGCAGCAGTGTGCTTCAGGCCTGGTCTGGCCAGCCATGGTGTCCTGATCTGGCCTTGTCTATCTGCATCTTTATTTTCTGGGATGCTTGCCATCAGAAGTATGTATGTCTCCTGAAGTCTGTAGGACTAATAATCTTGAAGGACAAAGCCTCGTGATTTGCACATTAACTGTGCAAAGGTGCAACCCATCCCCACTGCAGCATGGAGAGTCAGTTGAGCTTTGATGTATCCCAGCTCATTTGAAGATTGTTTTCCCCAATGATCCTGTAAAACTGGGGAACTGCATTTGTGCTGCTGCATCTTTACTTTCCCCAAAAAGGGAAAACGTAAGAGATTTATATATGCACCTACAGAAACACTCATTAACATAATGTATACATGGTGGTGATATTGGTGAGTGGTGGAAAGCTTTATAAGACAACAGGAGAAAAGATTGACAACCCATTTAGCAAGAGACAGAAAGGGAGGAAAGGAGACAAACATTGTCCTACTGTGGCCAAAATGCCAACAAACTCAGAGAAAATAAAAGCAGCTTGGCCCGGTCCAGCTTGAACATAACCTGCTGGAGTTCAAGGAAGAGAAATAAACCTGGCTCCTTTTGGTTTCCATTCTGTTTTTTGAGCTCCTAAGCATTTGCACTTGCAGGCTTTTCTCCTCAACTGCAGCAGCTGCAAAAATGAGTTCTCCGCTCCGTATGAAAGCCAGGATTGCCATGTAATGACCTGACCCCAGGAGACGGCTAAGAAAAGTGCCAAAAATGTGGCAGTTCCCCTGCACTGGCAGTATGCACATGCGTGTCCAGACGTGGGATTTAGGGGAAGGCTTTGGTAAGCCAGCATTCGCTGTGCAGTCTAGAGGGCAGTGGAAAGAGGAGGGGTTTTGTTTCCAAAAATACCATTTCTTTTAGTTTTGAAATCAATCTACTCCAGATAACAGAGAGGAAAAAAAAAGATAGCAAGAATAGTATAGAAAAGGAGATTGAGTTTGATTCAAAAAGTTACTATTCCAGAAAGCCTGGAACAGCTTTTTAGGACTCAGCTTCTCCCCATGTGTGTGATTTGCTGTTCATCCATCCACCTGATGAGCCCCTTTCCTGCCCAGCTCTGCCCACGATGCGAAGTCGTGTCCTGCATGTTGAAGACGTTCACAGCTCTAACTCCAGACAAAAACACTGCAGGGGAGAAATAGTTCTTGAAGTCAAACATGATAATTTACTAATGAGTTTATTAAAATCTTATTAGAAGATTATTTTTTAAAGTCAATTTTACACAGCCGTTGCCCTTCTGCTGCTGTCTAATCCTGGAAAATCTTGGTGAATGAGTCATTTGCACTTACTATCTAGTACATCCTCTTATTATAAGCCTTGGTGTGTTTGCATTTGCCTCAAATAGTATCCATAGAGCCATAACTGTGCCATAAAATCTTACAAGCCTCCCTTTTTGAAGTCTCGTGCTGTTGGGAGAGAAGCAGTTCGGCGTGCTTGTGTGGGTGATCCTGCTGTGCAGGAGAGTTTTGGTTAGAAGTAACCTAGAGCTTCATTCCCCAAGAGCAAAGTGTTCCTACTTCCATATAACCGTTGAAAAGAAGGTAAATGAGAACCCAATAGAAGGTCATCAATTTCTGGATCAACGTTGGTTGGTAGGAGGTGCAAATACTGTCATATAATAAAAAGGGAAAAAAAGCCTGGTAGGCATAGAGTGTGGATTGGTCACAGCTTTCATTCCCAGCAGTGTCCTCTCCCTCTAGCAGGTGGTAAGTTTCATCATCACTTTGGTCATGCAGCCACTGTGCCATGTTCAAAGCCCCAGGCATTCAGGAAACTTTCCCTTAGCCTGTCCTCCTTCTCACAGGATCACAGGATGTTAGGGGTTGGAAGTGACCTCTGGAGATCGAGTCCAAGCCCCTGCCAGAGCAGGACCATATGATCAAATTCAGGTCACACAGCAACACATCCAGAAGGGTCTTGAAAATCTCCAGAGAAGACTCCACAGCCTTTCTGGGGACCCTGTTCCAGTAGTCCTTGTCTCTTGTAGTAAAGAAGTTCTTCCTTGTGCTGAGGTGGCACTTCCTGCGCTGTTGCTTACATCCATTGTCCCTTGTCCTATCACAGGGCACAAGCGAGAAGAGGCAGTGCCTTCCTTCTTAACACACAGCCCTCAGATAGTTATAAACATTTATTAAATCATCTCAGTCTTCTCTAGACTGAAAAGCCCCAGGTCTCTCAGCCTTTCCTCATCAGTTCCTTAATCGTCTTTGTAGCTCCTCTTTCTCACCTGGCTGGACTGACAGGGCATAGGGACAGGCAGGGCAGCTGCCCTGTCTCCAGATGGGCTCTCCCTGGTTGGGCAAGCTGTGTTCTCCCATCATCCCAGAGCGACCTTTGGGACAGTTGGCCAGGACTCAGGAGAAGAGATTTGCTGAACGTAACTACGGGGAGGGGGAAATGCACATTCAAGGTTTAAAATCACACTTGCTACAGGGGATGTTTCCATTGGCAGAGTTGCCAGAACCAGCACAAATGATTCAAAACTTTTGGTTAAATTAAATTCTTGGATGATGTCAGAGCTGAGGCTGCTTCAGCAGAATGAAAAAAAAAAGAAGGCTGAAACCAAAAAAGAATAAAAAAAATTAAATTACACAATTTGACAGGGAGGGATTAGGAGCTTAACATTTTATTTATAGGCTATCCAAATATCTGAAGGTTTGGAATTTCATAGTTCTAGTGCTTCAGCTCAGCTCTGCAGTTCTGCCAGCCTCTTAGTGGAAGTCACGCAACTCAGCCAGCTGGGCTGGACTCAATAAACTCTTGAAGCCTATTTTCTGTTATCCAGCCCTGGCTTCCATTTCGTGCAGGCTCACAAACAAATCCCACCACCTTTGCTTGCCTCACTTTCCCCTTCTGTGCTTTGAGATTTGGCACCAAGAAGAGAAGGGGAGTGTTTTGGTCACCTCCCACACACTGTACTCTCTCTTCAGCACCTGTACTGCACAAGTGCCAGTGAGATAGCAGACTGATAGTTCAAAGAGCTACAGCAGCTCTTTGAGTGACCTTTCTTTTTACACCACCCTTTTCTGTCGAATGCAGAAAACCCATGGCTGAGGTCAGCACTGCTGAGATGCTGTTTTCTTTCATGCTTGTCACACTTGCCATTCCCCCAGGGCAGTGCAAAATAACCACCTCTTTGTCACGGCTTTGCTAGCCCACTTCATCTTTATTGATTAATAGGTCATAATCTTCTTTTAGTGAAAACATAACCGTGCCCGTGGCTAGAGGATTCAGATAGCACCAACTGGAAGATTACAACCTCTTAGTCTGAACGTGGAGAGTGAGACAGACTGTCAGAACAAGAACACTTGTTAAGAGGAAAATCAATGGTAAGCTGTTTGGGGAAGAAAAACCCATCCTAACCACCACAAGCACATTAAACACAGGCTTCAGTGCTCCAACTCTGTATATGCTCAAATTAAACGTGACCATAATAAACTGTTTACTTTCCTTGGGTTTACCCAGATAGAAAGGAGATTCCAATTTTCTGTAATGCCTGTGATAGTACAAGTGTTGAGTCTAGTTTGTAGTAATGTGGTTGCTGTTATTAAGTGCTGCTAGAAAATGCTGCAATACTTTCTCCTTCTTTCTTTGGGAAAGTAAACCAGCTCCTTGTAAAATGTTAGTTGGGGCTGAGGCCTCGATTAGTTACATCTTCGGTGAGGATTCGTGGTGGTTCATGAGAGCTTGTTTCGCCTTGCAAAAAATCCAGTGCTGGGACTGAAAAGACATTCATGCAAGTCTTAGGCACATCTCTTAGCCTAATGTCTTCTTAATGCCCTGGGCAGTGCTTTCCTTCTCATCCCCCAGCAGGGACTGCTTGTTATTGCTTGGATGTCCAGTCTTGAGCATCCAGGAAGGATCTTATCATAGGATCGTAGAATGGCTTGTATTGGAAGGGACCTTATTACCATCTAGTTCCGAGCCCTCTGCCATGGGCAGGGACATCTTCTACTAGATCAAAATCTCATGATGTAAGGAACACTCATTTTGCCCGTGGTGTGAAGGCAGCAGTGCTGCTGTGAGTTTCTGAGCAAGGGTGTATTCAAGCATAGCTGACCCTGCAACTCTGCCCCTTCTCTGGAGCCAGGTTCCCTGTAACTGACCACTTTGACTGGTTGCAAGAGACAGAGAGTAGCAAATAATGAAAAAGAACTAAATTTCCTTTGTTATGCAGCTCGTTGAATGAAGTTTCCCACATCTGTAGAACTCACCACATCTTTTATGAGAGTTGACTGTCAGCAAGATGTTATGAATCCCAGATGTTAAAATATGGATTTATTTATAACTCAGAGCTTATAATAGAGCACTCAAACAGATCATATCCAGCCCCCTTCTTCAAAAGATCTTCCTGAAATAAAAGTCTTAACTTTCATTAGTTTTTAATTATTCTCACAACGTGATTTATCTTTGATATTACCTCTTTAAATATCTTGTAATGATTTTGGCTTTAGGACTGGTGTGCATTGGGCTTCAGAGAGCATTGGGCAAGGAAAGTGAGCACTGACTTTTCCATCCCAAGTGAGAGAGCTGCTGTTCGGAGGCTGGAGAGGGGTAGTGTAGGGGGAAATTCAGCCTCAGGAGTTCCTTGGCAAAGCCACTAGTTGAAGGCACAGCCAGCTCCAGGCACCTGTGGAACTTGGAGCTGGAGGTGTTTGGTATCTATTGCAGCCCCAAGGAAATGTGCTGGTCAATACAAAGCAGCTCCTCACAGCTGGTGACCATTACACCAAATGCAGCACTGGACATGCTGCAGCTGCTATTCTGCCAGAAGATGGAAATGGTTTTGGAACTGCTTTTGGAGCATTTGTTCCATTAATTCTTTCTCCCTCCTGTCTCCTACCTCTTTCCAAATTGCTGCAAGAAGAACCTGCAAGTGAAAGAGGAGGCCCTCCATGGACAAAGGCTTCCTTGAGGGTCGGGGTGCGAATATTGCTCTGAATAAATGCTTCAGCAACACCCCTGGGTCCTAAAGGAAGCTTGCAGTGAGTAGAGCTATGTACATGCATGCAATAAGAGTCATGCTCTGTCATAACCATCCCACACTGTAACCAAAGAGGACAGGTCTGAAGGGAAGTATAAAAAGTATTGTTTTGCACATGAGGAACAGAAAGTCAGTGATTTTACCCCAGTTCACAGAAGAAGCTGGCAACAGCCTCAGGATCATGAGACAAGTACTTGAGGCAATGACTGCCAAGAACAGCCCTTCTTGCAGTCCTGCAAGATTCTGCAAGCCTTGCAAAGCACTGCAAACCTGCAAGCCTGCAAAGGTGCTCTGGCTCTTTGGCCATACCCAGCCCCTTCCAGCCTTGAGCTATGGCCTGGAGCAAGGCTGGTGCATGGAATCCCAAGCTCTGGTCACCAGGCTAAGGGGCAGCTGGGCAAACAGAAAGCATGCAGCCCTTGAGCCCTGCTGAGCTTATCTTTGCTCTCATGCCTTACCAAGTCCACGTTTCATGAGAAGTGGAATCTTTCTACAGCCTTCTCTCTTAGGGTGGGCAATTTGACATTTTAATGGCAAAGTAGAAAGGAGGATGCCTTGAAATCACACTTCAAGGTGGGCTTCCTGCACCCTGAGATTTGCAGAGCTGGAAACCTGCACCTTTATCTGCATGGCACCAGCGAGAAACCAAGGGAAAGCCAGGAAGTCAGCTGTCACTGCTGACACTACACAGATCTCATGGCACCGTGAGGAGGAACAGCAAGTAGGTAACCAGGAGACACTACCTGCTCTTGTCATTTCCTGGTTGCTGAGAGATGGTGTGGAGAGGATCAGCACTCCAGTGTAAATCAACAGAGCTCCTTTGGTGCCTGAAGAGAAAAAGCTTTGGAGGGATTTTATAGGACACTCATCAGCCTGTAAATATTTCTTTGGCTTATCAATTTTTGCATCATGAAATTTAAAGCCCTCATGTCCGTAACTTCTTCCATCCCACAGAGAACTCTGATCTGAATATGATACATACTTGAGAGAGTCTGCCAGTAGTGTGATGTTACAAGACTTGTGAAATGCCTCACTTAACCACAATATTATGCATTTTCCAAGCCACATACCTATCTATTACAAGGTCTTTCAGATAGAGTTATAGACAGACCATGGGTCATGAGATTGTGACCTTGGTGTGTTTTCACTCCTTCTTCTCATGAATTAACTCCTGAACTATTGACTCTCCATTGAATGGATAGCAGAGTTCAGAAGCATTTTACATGCAGGCTTTTCCCTCCTGTATCTCAACAACTGCAAACCCCAATGATAAGTAAATACTTTAGCCTCAGCCATAAAATTGACGTGTTGCAAAATGAACAGAATGAGTTTAGCAACTTATAAGGGAGATACCATCCAATCCATAATGAACCAGATCTGAGAGTTACCTTGTCCCTATCCCCAGCAGTCTGGCTGGGAGAGCTGGGAATGGACCACCCCTTAGCAGGTACTTGGTTTATGCGTTATATCTTCACCGAATGCAAAATCCACCTGTGGTTGTGTCAAATTTCAGCCTTGTGAGCCCCCCTGGAGGGAAAGGATTGACTTAAGAGTTGTGATGCTTACAAGGAGAATAATCAGGTTTTAAGCTCTCCTTGCTTTCTGGTTTTTGAGTCTGTAGATCACTCCCTGCTCAGCTAGCGAGCTTTCCTCTGCAACCAGAAAAGCAAAGAAATCATCAATTAAACATGAAGTTCCCAGGATCTTGGGAAGCACAATAAAAGCACAGAAATCATCCAAACTGCCAGTACCATGTTAACAGAAGTGCAACCACACTCTGCTGCTGTAGTGAGGTTGCAAATGAGCATGGCAAACTTGACTACTGTGCCAGATTGAACCCCTATTTTGTCATTAAATACAAGAAGGCCCCTAAAACACAGCTTAGAACAGCAGCATATTGGAAGCTGTGTAAGCTATTGCTACGTTGCACATTCTACTGAGCAGGCTCCTTAGGAAGCTGAAATTTAAAGACTAAAAATAAAACGGGCAGTTTTCTTTTGAGTTAGAGGTTGGATGGAAAATACAATTTGAGATCTGGTGAAGAAATTATCTTCAATATCTGAAAGTTGCTTGGCTGAGGCGTGAAATAGCTTCCTATATTCTCAAGACTCCCTAGCCAGCTTGCCTTTGAAAACCACCCCTCCATGCTCCTCTGACGTTAAAGATGAAAAGTTTGAAACTTTCATGCTGATTCTTCATGTCTAACTGAAAATTAAAACACAACATCTGCCTCGCCACTCCAAAATACAATGGAGGCAGTGGTGGCATATTAATAAATATTCTCACAAAGGAAGATCATGAACAAAGGGTAGGCAGAGCCTGAAAGCAGATTTCCATCATCTTGGCAGGGAAAAGCCACTGATGTACAATGCCAGATTAAACTGAAAGAGGGAACAGAGTGGGACTGAACCCACCTGGTGCCATGCAAGGGTGGTAGGGAAGTGGGGAGATGTGTAGGATGGTTTTACCCACCTCCCCGTGTGATCTGTCAGGTATAAACAGAGCAATAACACTTCCTATCTCAGACACCTCTCCATCGGGAGAGGTTGGTGATAGCACTCAGGTCACATTCAGGCTGCCTGCACACATCGGCTCTGGGGCAGCTTCGCTGCAGAGATCAAAGCAGCTGTCTGCCACCCCAGGCTGACAGACTGGTTCCTGCTTCCTCATAGGCCCTATGGAGGGAGATGATGGCAACACTTGAATTAGAGTTGGTAGTAGGTGGTCTGAATGCTCATGTCTACACTAGTAAACTAACCAGAACCAGGGCACAAGATCAAATACTATTATGTGATCACCAAAAAGTTAGCTCATTCCCTGGCATGATTTCTGGCCCACACAAACTACCAGGCTCAAATCTGGGCATGGTTCAGGGAGATAAATGGGCCAGGGCATGTGACCTGACAAGCGAGACCACTCGGTGGCATTTGTGGAAGGGGGCAGAAGGGAGATAACAGTGTGGATATGATCTGTGTCATGGTTAACCACATGGATATGAGCCATGTCCTGGTACTCATCCTTAGGCCCAGAAAAACGGCTGGGACAAGCTGACCCTGCTTAGTTTGCTGTTGTAGCAGCCGGCATGAGCTGCCAAACCTTCTGACTAGAGTCAAAGATGAAGCCTAAGTATTCAAAAGCCATATTAAAACAAAAATGGACAGCTAAATGATAACCATCATGTTTAGCCAAGCATCAGTTCAGGTATGAATCCCAATGCCTTTCCTGAGCTGTAGCTAGTCACATCAAACTCCCTTCCTCATGTGAAAATCCTTCTTCAAAACTTATCTTGGTTCTGTATAAAACCTCAAGGCAAGAAAATAAAAGAAAGATAAATGGAGGTCGATATTTCTGCAGATTTCCTCACTCAGCCCTTCTGTCTCTGAGTGAAGATCACGGCTCTGTGAGTTTGGGATGTTAGGCATTTGACTGGGATTTCAGCCTGCCCCAGTCACATCCCTTCTATGTGCACAACCCATCCATATAGTGCATTTGTAGCAGTCTGACAAGCCCAGGATATGCATGTGCTGCATTTTTCTTTCCCCGTAAGCCCTGTGAGAATCCTACAAAGAGGGACTAATAAAATATGCATGATGCATCCATGTTCACTGAACACATTAGCCTTTGTTACACTTCATCTCTCTTCTTGCTCTCTCTCTGTCCTGGCTAGGAACAACTTAGGGCATGGAATGTGCTGCTGAGTTCCTTAATGTTTGAAGGATGCTCTGAAAAACCCAGCTTTTGGGTACGTTTTGGTCCTCGCATGGATCCATTCAAGCAGGCTATACTCTCTGAAGTGGGAAAGGTGATTTAATTTAAGCAACACAACAAAAAGGGGCTCATGTATGTTGAGGCTTGATTCTGCACTTCAAAGGAAAAGATGCTTGGAAGAGTGAAAAAGAGTAGTTAGGCATTGGAATGGGCTTCCCAGAAAGGTGGTGGAGTCACTGTTCCTGGAGGTGTTCAAAAAACTTGGCACATCAGAACATGATGGTCATCGTGGTGTCGGGTTGACAGTCAGACTTAATGATCTTAGAGGTCTTTCCTAACCTTAGTTATTCTATGGTTCTATGAAAGAAGGAGAGGAAACATTAATGGAAGCACATCAAGGAGGACATGGTACATGATAAGCATCTGGATTCGTCTTGTAGGTACGAGTAGTTCTGAAGGTTAACTCTCACTCTACAAGAAACATTCACATTAGAAAAATCTTCTCAGGGCATTAGAAGGTTTTAATACCCATATACGAGGCAAAGTTTACTGACATTGCAAAGCAAATTAGAATCCTCCCCAGCAGAAGAACCTAAAGCTACAAAAGATGAAGTCTAAGATAAATCTATTTTATGAGATATTTCAGGACTTTGGTTTAATGCTTTCACATGAGTTTGCATCCATCATTTGCCCACAGTCACCCATTTAATAAAGTTTGTCTTACCAATAAATCTAAGAATCAGAATATTCTTCCATTCACCTGAAATCCACTATGGAAACATCTGGATCAGCATTATGAGAAGTTTGCCTCTTGTTCTTTGCATCTGTGATGGTCTAGTGACATGGAGAATTTCCCTTTTCTTTTGAAGCAAAGCAGCTCTGTTGGAATCACTGCTGAGAATGAGAAGATGTTTAACATGGATATGACATGTAGTCCACCCAGGTTCTGTTTGCCTAATCAAAACCTTAGCAGCTCATATTCAAAGCTTGCTTGGACCTGACTGAGGGGTCCGGAAAGGCCTGTCTCAGTTTCCACCATCACATATCCACCATCTTTGCTCTGAGCCCAGCTGGCTAGAAAACACTGAGGCTCTTCAGAATGTGCTGTCAACCAGACACATGTGCTGCAACAGAGAAATAGGTCAGAGCCGTCATCTTGTGGTCTGATCTTCGTTGTGCAGCTAAAGGTATTTTTATGACCGAGTCTTTAAATAAGTGAAAAAAAAGGGGGAATGAACCTTAGAGATGCTGCAGTTACCACTGATTGGCCTGTGCCTTTTTGCCTGCACAAGAGTCCTTTGGTCACAGTGAGCCCTGGAAGCAGAGAAAGACGTCCCATGCCTGGCTGTAGTTAAGTGGCTAGAGCATATTATCCAAGACAAAGCTCTTCAAAGGCACAAAGGGAAACCTAACTCCTCTTGAATTTAATGCTTTGGAAAATCTAGCTAGCCACAGTATTTTTTGCTTGACAGGCAAAATTAGGCTCAAGTTTCTCCTTTATAAAATAAGCTTGACAAACTCATTAATTAACAACAACAAAAAAGGTCTAGCTATCAAGTTCTACTCTCACTTCTATTAGTGCATTAGTAGATAAATTTATCTGAGTCCAGTGGGAAGTTTATGTACACCTTGTTTACATTAAATAGTAGGTCAACATAGTAAAGTATAAAGGTAAGCACACAAACAAGTCTGATCAGAACTAGAGAAAACATTCATGTGATGAAGTATGTAATTAACTGATGATTCAGAAGATAGAGGACACCACGGAATTGCTCCAGATTTATTTTCTCTATATTTATTTTTTAACTATTCCATTTGGGTGGACTCATCTGAGGTTTCACACACACCACAGAACCTGGCTAGTTCTAGCAGGACCTGAAAGGCAAAATGTCTAACACAGTGGAAACCATTTTCGTGTCAGATAAAGACTGACCTGCAGAAGAACTGATTTAACTCTGAACCTTCAAGCAGCTCGTTGCTTTGAGCCTGGCTTTCTGGCCCAAGTCAGAGAGACAGAGTAGATTCTTTCATGGTCCTTTAGATATCTCCAGAATCCTGGGCAAAAATAAAGCTAATAGATTTATGTTCTACTTAATAGTAAATGCTAGTTCTAAGGCTTGAAAGAAGTGACTCTTAGTTTTAACATTCAAATATATGCATTTGCTACATGCAGATATATAAGTGCATAACTGATCTGTTTTAAAATAAAGTAACTTGTGTGTGAAAAATCAAATACAAACCTAAAGAAGTGGTTCCTGTAGTGGATAGCTCTTGTTTCTGAAAAATAGTTGTCTTCTGTATGATATCAATTTATACAACTCATTTTTTTATGTCTGATCTTATGATACCCATGTCAGGTGAGCAGAATATCCTTGTGTCATCTTTCGATGACTTAACCGAGTTGAATCACCCCTTGGCCGTTTCCTTGCTTCTCTAGACATCTTGAGAGCCCTTTAAAGCTATGCATATTTAGGCCCTTGTATCAGTCCTGTGACCCTCTAAGATGTTTAATATTTCTGCAACCACAGAAGTACAACTGAGTCAAATCTGGTGTCCGTCAGACCTATGCCAGGTACAGACACCCTGTTTTTACCTTCATGATCCTTCTAAACCCCTGGAAGGTATGCATCAAAATCTCTGCCTCCTGGGGCACTGTCCTCTACAGTAGATGTGCACAGAAACTCTTACATACACTGGATGTACAAAATATGCCTTGCCTGCAGTGACGGTAGTGCTACCACAAGTTTCCAGATTTCCCCATTACTTGCAGACATGAGGAGTGTGTTTGTCTGCAGAATACTGGCAAAAGAGGTTAATGTGTAAGGCCACAACTTGAGGTCTGCAAAGTACCACTAGAAGAACAGGAGCTCAATGAACTGTCTCCTGTTGCAGTTAGGGTTTGAGATCTATCAAATGTCCAGTTCTTAACAGATTTTGCGTATGCCAAGTGGATTTAATCAGCTTAAAATAGCTGGTGCTACCGATACCTTATCAAGTGCCAGCTCTATTAACGCTGTTGTCCCTGTCAACAGCAGGAAGGTAAGTTTACTTTGACAGGATCTCCTTTCCACGAGCCAGTGCAGATTGGTATTGACTCCATTAGTGTCTCTATTAATCTAGTGAACTTGAACTGATGTAGTTATCAGCGGTTTATTATTGTGCTAGGATTGATACAGTCTCCAATTCTAACTCACAGACACCCTGGAAATAATGAAATTCAATACTGAGAGCCCTTGGGCAGCTTGGTGAAAATCCTGGGGTTCAGGTTATCTGTTCAGCTTTAGTCACTTGCTGCTTAATGACCACAACAAGTACTAGGAGAGCCAAGGTATTTAATTTTCTGTCACTGGGCTATTTCACCAGTCTAGTACAGGGATATTTGCTGAGCAGGTCTTCTCTCTGCCCTTTCGTTTCCTTTAGCAATATCCTACAATTTCTGACTTCTCATTTCTACCTATTGTTAAAATCAGCTTTCTCATTCACCTGAATGTGTTGTTGGCTCTTTGCATGAACACCCAGACATTACCCTACAGCTAGTTCACATTCTTGCCTCCACCTGGGTCAGTGTGTCAACTGTGGGGTCTTGGGACAAGACCAAAATATGGTCCATTTGTGATTATCAGTGGCATTTCTACTTAAATCATTTCTTTCCACTGTTTGGTTTTGGGGTTTTTTTTTGCTTGCACCTGCCTTAGGAAATGGACATTTTAAACAACTCAAGATGCACACTTGTGTGTGTGCATACCTGTGGATTTTCTTCTCAGTTTGATGATTTTCGTGTGCATATTAGAAAATACATGTATTCCCAGTTCAGTCCTTACTTGTGCTTAATTCAGTCAGTAAAGAAGTAGCTAGAGATGTCTTTGAAAGATAAGGGAACTGGGCTTGGGGAGCTGTAAAAGCAAAGCATCTGTTGGGAAGCAGGACTCTCCCCACACAGCAGAAGCTGATACTGGATACCTGCCAGCTTCTGCTTCCCTCCCACACTAGGTTTTTTTCAGCTGTTCCTGCAGCACCAAGCAATAGCAGCTTATACTCAGAGAAGAAAAGAAGGGTTCAGAGGTATCTCAGAGGGTTATTTCCCTCTGTCCTGCATCCTGGTGGGAATTACAGGGACACTTCTTAGAGCAGCTTCCATGTTAGAAGTGAAATTGCTGTAGATACCCTTTTTCTTACCTAGCAAGTAAAGTAATTGTCCCCTGACTAGGAAAGCATCGTACCTCCATGGAGGAGGAGGTGCAGAAGAAAACCACAATAGTTACCTGAGGTATGATCTCAGGTGGGCCATACATCGTCGCGGTTTCCTACGCTGAAGGGCTAAACCAGAATCAGCAGCAGACGTAAGGGAAGATCCTTCCTTTGGCTGAGGCGTGGGTGAACCAAGGCAATGAAAAGACCTGCTCCTAACCCTAACTCTCAACTGCTGTTAAAACCCTTCTGATGGTTGTTACTCCTGGCTTGGACCCTCCAGGAGTAGTCATACACATTCCCTCTTCATTAGAGCAAGAGAAGGGGATCTTTTGGTGAAGGCACCTGCCTGAAGCTATTCAACCCTGCTCTTCTATAAGCTACTCATCTGTTCAACATACCTGAAGGTTACGGCCCACACTTGGCCAGTGAGATCCCTCTTGATGCAGCAGTGGGAGCTCAGACTTGTATTTGACCTATGTGCAATGTCGACAACAGATGTAGATAAAACATCTCAATTTAGATTTTTTGGCTGTGAGCTGCTTCTTATTCTGCCATGCCTCGCTCCAAGCTTACATTTACCCTCGGACTACCCTATCTGCAGGCCGTGACCAAGACATCCTGTTTTTCTGAGTACAATCTTTCAAAGCTCTCTGCTAAGCAAAGGGGGTCTCACCACCACCTTGGTGTCCCCTCCCCTTTTCGTGCTTTCCATGGGTTCCTGGCTCATGATTGTTATGGGAAAAAAATGTACATTTTTCAAGTGTCCCAGACCAGCTCCAACTGGACTTGGACCCCAGCCCATCTCTGTGGGACACCTAAGCTTATAGTGCATGAATTTTACCGAATACCTTGTCCTTAGCAGACTCAAAGTGTCAATATTTGATGCAATAGAAGACAGCTTCAATTCATGGTCACACCCAACGAGTGTTCTAAGAACTCTCCTAAGCCATTGGGTGTCATCAGTAACATCAACAAAAAGGTCAGTAAACACTGTGGGCCAAGCTCTGACCTCCTGGATAGGTTGTAGTTTCCCAGTGCTTTGGTACTGTGACAAAAGTGATACATTAACTTGATGTGCTTGTACTAGTTTGGCATGAGGAACCTTCAGGGCTATTTATCTTCTGCTATTCCTTTTCTTGGTAGGCTTGGGAAGAAACAGAGTTTTCAGAGATTTCTGTTGTTATAAAATGTAATGCACTCTGCTGCAAGCAAGCCAGACAGAGTGAGCTGCGGCTCTTTTCCTTCCTCACTGTCTGCCTGTCTGGCATCATTTTCCCTCGTAAGCTGGGCTCTTGAGTGGAGGCAGTGCATCCAAGGTAAGGCTATTACCTCAAACCTCCTCTCTATAAATAGGCCTGGCTGCTGCCCCGAGGTTGCTCATTCTGCTGTCAGAATATGGCTAAATGGTCACTTACAAATTCCAACGTGTGCTTGATGTGGAGATTACAGCTGCTGTCCAAAACAAAGGAGCTCTCTCTTCTCACAGTGCACTGCTCCCTTTATGAGGCAGTTTGGAAAACTCCCATCTCTTGAGAGGGTTTAATCTATGCCCTGGTGCTTCTTTTGTGTGAGGAGGATGCAGCTTCCTCCAGACCTAAATGAAACCAAGAGCCTTGAGTGTCTGCTGGAATATGTTTGGTGTCTTCAAATTCACAGGGCAGGAAAGGTCTGGTTGCTGGGGCTTCACCTATGAATGAAAAGATGCAGAGTTAGGTCAGCATAGCATAAGATGGCAGAGTGTGGAGATGCCAACTTGGATCCCAAAATGACCTTGGTGCAAGAGTATGGTGTTGTCCCCATGCCCTCAAGAGCCTTCATCCAAAGGAGGGATGCTTGGGTTTGCCTTAGAAATGTACTGATGTGCCAGTGCTGGTAACAAGGGCATCTGAGTTGCAGTTAGCTGAGGGTGACTGATGAACATTGGTTGGTATGAAAAGGTGAGGTTTTGCAAGGAAAATAACTTGGTAAGTGCTCCTGCACAGTGAGAGTTTCTTACAGCTGCTTTAACAGGACCAAAGAAAACCCTGGTTTTCTTGTGCTCTCTTCTTACACTATTTTTTGACTGCTTGAGGCATTTTGCAACATAAATGGGAATGGCTGAGCTCATTTGGTGGATGTGGGAACTGGGAGATCAGATGAAGGGATGTTTCCTCCTGTCCCTCAGCAAGTCCAGACAGAGTTTGGAGCAGACTGCCTGGCTGTGCATCCTCTGGTGGAGGAGATCTTCCCTCACACTGAGGCACCATGGTAAAACATGAGCATGGTATAGCAGAAGCTCCTTAACACTCAGAAAGCCTTGCTCTTGCTGGTGTGGTGGGGCTGAGGCATGGCTAGCCCAGAAGCAACTTCTCTTTGAGTTCTGGCAATGGAATTTGAGCCTAATTTATTCCTGTATGCTTGGCTGACATCTCCAGCTGCCATAGTGTCTCCAAGAAAAAAAAATAATGCCTTTTCTTCTAGGCAAGACGAGGCAGATGGCCTTCATGGGCTTGGCAACAGCCAGCCAGATGGCAGAGTGAAGGCAGAGGCTGAGAGGTGGCCGTGTTCCCCCGCCTACCAGCTTTGCTACAGGAGTTGGGTATATTCTGTGGGTGGCCACTATTTATATTTGCTTGTAAATTACAGCCTCGAAAAATGCTAAATTAGTCTGGCTGCAACCTCAGAGCACAGCCTGGCTCCTGTGACCACAGGTTTGAGTCTCACAAGTGGAGCCATGCTCACCTACGAGCTACAAAAGAGCCCTTTGTGCATTTTCTCCTGCTCCTCTCAAGCTGTGTGCTTCTTAGCTGCTTCACTGTCCCAGTCGATGCCTCAGCCTCATTGCTTCTAGCTATGCCAGTGCTTGTGACTCATCTGGACTCTCAATTACCTATAGCTCTAAGCTATCAATCCAATCACTATTCTCTTGCCATTGGCTCCCCTCCTTTTCTGACATCTTCAGAGCTTTGCTCCTCACCCACCTGCCATTTTGCATGGCTCATGGAAAGCATCACCTGGGCTATGCTTCCTGGCTCTCAGAACTGAAAAAAACTCCTTGCTCACATAGGAGGAAGACATGCCTTTCAGTGATGAGAGTGCTGATCATCTGCCCATGTTAAAACCTGCACCATCAGGACAATGCCAGCAGCAACCAACACCTCTGTCTGCCTGTGGCATCCTAAGGGAGGGTGTGAGTAGTGTGCATAACCTGAGTCACCAAAGAACGATTGCCATCATTCGAGGAAGGCAGGGCTCATCACTCGGGCTTTGCTGCTGTTGTCTTCAGCACTCAGCCTGACATGCTCGCGTGTCCTTGTTTCCCCCACTTGCTGTGGCTGGATCAGTCCCTCAAGCTCACCACATTACATGAGAAGGAAACCTCAGCTCTTCTCTGCGACCATAAGCTCGGTTTCCTTCCCGCTGCATTCCTCAGCAGCTTTGATTTACTGGCTCCGAGGGAGTTTCATTCTGACTGTTTTATGCAAGCCAGAATGGGGCTGCAGCCAGAGGCAGGGATTTGGTCCCAAGGGCCACAGCATCTTCTCCCTTCCCAGCATGGCCAGTGACGTGGGATGGCTGCAGGGGTCATTGGTGTGAGGAGATACCCAAAAGGCTGTACTTTGCCACTTGTCTCAGACTAATGCAGGCACTGCTAGGAGTTTTGATGGAGATGTGTGTGCACTAATGGGAGATTGCCAAGCTAGGAGTAATTAAAAAAAAAGTCCCTTTCAGCATCTTATAATCATTCTGAATTATTCAACAGGACAGAATTTTTAAAGTCTAATTCACTTTTCTATTATTTATGCTGTCTGCTTCAGTTTTGTCCCATCTTCTGAGAGTTACGAAGTCACTAGAAAGTTTCACTTTGGCGTTATGACGCTGCCGGCGTTGGTGACTGCCTGGACTGCAGCAGAGCTCATTTTAAAAGCCCGGGTAGGGGGCTGCATCTTTTCCACTTTGCGTGAACGAAGTTTAAACTTCAGACCACTTTTAGCATTACACCTACAAGCCAAGGAATTTTTCCAGTTGCAGCAAAAGGCCACTAAGGATCAGAGGAGAAGTCAGCACATCAAAGGTCCAGGGCAGGGAGCAGCACATGGGCAGATCTGTCCCGCAGTAGCTATGTGATCAAACAGATAAGCCTCCCTGCCTGCAGCCCAGCGCCGTTTTCCAGCCCTTGCTAATACATCCCAGCTCTAGCAGCAAACTTCACTTCTTCAACGCTTTGAAACAAAAGGGTTTAAAACCATAATTTACTGGGTGTTTTTGGACATATTTCTAAATCTGTTCAGCATGGTCTTGAACTAAAGCGTTTGGCTTGCTTCTAAATCGAAGTGTGCATTCAAAAAAAAAAAAAAAAACAAAACAAAAGAGGAGAGGGGGTGGGGGGAGGAGAAAATGCAAGAACAAGAGAGGTGCTGCAGTAGTTTAAATCAGTCAGCCCTGCTCTGCGATTTAAAACGTCGAGTTTTCATGAGCACTTAGCTTTGCAAGCAGCCCGAGTTCTGAACACGTGCATCGTGGAATCGTTTACCATTATTAGAGAGTTTGAATGAGCTCTCCCTCTGCCCCCATAAGCACTTAGATTGCCTGTGATTAGTAGACTGGTTTCAAGCTTCTGCACAGTTGAGAGTGGTTATTTTAAAGCGTGCCATCGCCTGTCCCTATCGCCAAAGATCTGAGATCTTCCAAATTCATTAATTCCTTCAGCTCATCTGAATGGAAATTACTAACTAGAGGTAGTTACCTCAGTGCAATTTTACAGCATGTGTCACAGAGAATAATAGATGTTTGCAAGCAGGGCAGATGGAGCAATAATGTGCATGCCACTGAGCACTCCTGTGCTGGGTAAGGCCTGTTATTAAGATAGGTGATTGTAGAGCCTCTGTGCTCCAGCCACAGACTGGGAAATTCTGGTTTCAGTTGTCCTGATGCTTCCTTGAGCTGGAAAGGGCAGAAGGACAGCACTTGTTGTTCCCCTGTGTCTTACTGTATTGTATTGCATTAACGGACAAGACTTGGTTAACCCAAGCCCATACTTTCATGCCAGCATGTAGGGAGTCAATGAGGCTGTCAGATGAAGCTGTGCAAAGAGCTGATCTTTCACGTTTGCTGGCTGAACTGAGGAAGTAAAAAAAAAAAAAAAGGCAAGAATTCAGGTTGACTAAAGATGGAAACAATTTGCTTTTCTGAGCTAAGCAAAAATCCAAAAGAATCAGCTCTGGGTTCGGGGTTTTTTCACTTGTAAGCCTTTTGGTTGTCGAGTGCACACAAATTTTGAAAGAAAATTCTGTTGCAATCAGAAAAATGGAAATACTTTTGACTCGAAATCATCTCAGCAGTTTCCCCCAGAGATGGTTAAACCAGCAGAAAATACAAAAGCACGTTCCTAGTTTTTCATGGAAATTTCTGGCTGGCAAAAAAAATTGCATGGTCCAGTATAAAGGCAACACAAATTGCCCAAATTTGTGCATGAAACAGGCTGGGCTTGTTACAGCTGCTCTGCAGTCCAGCTCCCCGTAGACAGGGCTTTGCAGGAGCCCAGGGCTCTGCTGCTGCTGGTGGGGAAGATGACAGGAGTTTGAACTTTCGAGAGGGTCCCTAGATTCCTCCATGTGGAAAATCAGAACAATCTGCTGGCAAAGAGGTCAAATTGGAGGCATAAGAAGGATAATCCCTCCTCCCAGACATGCAGCCAATGGTCTCCAGTGCCCTGTCCCACTCCAAGCTCCTCCAGCCTACTCCAGGCTGCTGCAGCCTGTCTCAAGAGATCACAAGTTGGCTGGTCTCTAAAAAGGAAAAAGAGACAAATGATGGGACATGGGAGCAGTGATGCCCTCCCTGGCTCTGGGATTGCCAAGCCTCCTAAGCAGGGGGCTAATGGCTATGTTATCTAAACATCACTGTGTAGAAACAGCCTCCAGAAGATGGTTCACCTGATGCAGATGTCTGTTTTCAGATGAGTTTACTGTCTCTTTTGCCTGTAAAGGCTAGCTGACTCAGATGGAGACATTTGTACTATAGGAACCTAAAAACCAGGGCAGATGTCTTCCTCCCAACCTACCTACCCTTACCAGTGTACCCCACAATCCCAGTGTCTTGCTCAGAGTTATTCTCCTGGTAGTTCCCTTTTATAGGAACTGAGGTATTGACTTTCTGCAGGTCAGTAGATTTTCTGTAGAAGCTGAAACTAAGAGTGGGTCTTCCAAGAGGTGGTCCAACCTATGAAGCATGTTCATCCTTCCTCCTGTATAATGTGTGTCCTGTGTTTGCCTACTGTCTTCATCTGAAGAGATGCAGAGCAGTCATTCTTAGCACTAATGTCCATAATACTCTCAGCTCTCCCCTGTAATCCAGGCAAGCAGATACCTCCTGATTCTTTCCCATAGCAATGCCATTGTCTTTAAAAGCTTGCTTTAAAGAATTTTCAGTCTGTGTGCAGATGTCCTGAAATGCTGGTAGTGTAAGACTAAACACAGCAGCAATATGTAGTTGAATTTTAACTGGGAAGTTAATATGTACTCCTCTGATTCCCCACCAAAATTCAGCCAGCTGAATTGCAGTATTTCAGTTAAACCCTTTGGGTTTTTTTGAGAGCAATACCAAGAAAAATCTCAAACCCATTGGTTTTATATATCCAAGATTTATCCAAGTGTCCTAAAGAAATGTATAGCAGAAGGCCTTGCCCCATCCATACCTTGGCAAAAAACAAGCAGTTTTGGGCCAGACCTAGCAGTCACTTCTTATAAGAAGTAAGTCACATATTTGCACACTGCCCTGCTACTCTATAAAACACAGAGAAATTGGGTCTGAAGAGGGTTATTGCTTTCTGGAAATACAAAGGAAGTTTGAAAGACCAGGACAGAGTCTAAATACAGCTGTGAAAAAAGGGGTCAGCTCTTGGGTAACTGTGCTGGTGTCTTTAATTACAGCAGTGCAAGCTGGAGTGAGAGTGGTATCAGAGGACGTAGCTTCTGCTCTGACCATGGACTGACTGGATGATGCTTTTCAAATCATTTCACAGCTTGGTGCCTCAGTTTCCTCTTTATCAAAACAGAGCCTGGGATTCAGTCTTGCCCTGCACACAGCACTGAGCTGTACTTATACACTGTTGTAAAGCAGAGGTCTGAGAAGTTTGTGGAGTTGTTTTTTTTCTCTCTAGGTGTCTCTTTTGTCTCATTTTACAGTCCTAATGAAGGGGGGGAGCAGGGGAAATATGCCTGAATTTGCCATGGTCTGGAAGGAGAAAGTCATTCTCATTATTAAGCTGTTATTTTTGTGAAGTCATAACTTACAGTCTCTCAATACTTA
The DNA here is from genome assembly GCA_013400475.1 of Tricholaema leucomelas. Taxonomy (NCBI): domain Eukaryota; kingdom Metazoa; phylum Chordata; class Aves; order Piciformes; family Lybiidae; genus Tricholaema lacrymosa; species Tricholaema leucomelas. The sequence goes on from WAAF01000428.1 coordinate 1,339,765, forward strand.
GGTTATAGTAGTCAAAAATCAAGGTGAGATCCCATAAACCTTTCTTTATAGTGACCAGATGGTCATCAGGGCTGCAAAGCTACCTGACAGAGCCTATTACAGGGAAACACCTGTAGGAGCTTTAACTCTTCTCTATGCCAGCACTGCCAGTGTGCGAGCTCTCCTGCAAAAGCTGGGTAGTTATTTGAGGCATGCTCTCATACTCCTCCTCTCTGGATCCATTAGCTAACGCTTCCCTGCCGTAGGGATGTGTCACCAGCCCAGACTTTTCCCTTTTGTTTTTAATCTCCTCATTAGACATAATGTGACCAGGTGAGATATTTCCTCCAGTCTTTCTCTATCCATTAGAAAACTGGGTTGAGTTGCTGCTTTATTTCTGCTTTCTCTTGGGAGATGCCACTGGGAAGGCTCCTTGGCAAGTCACCACCTCACCATAGATAGGATTACAGGTCACATCTCCTCCAAGAGGAGACTGGAAGGACATCTGGTATTTAAAGTGTGGCTGTAAAGAATATGGAGAGTTTTTGCAAGAAGTGACACAGTAAAGACAAGGGGCAATGGCTACAAGCTACTCCTGGGGAGATTCCAATTGGACACAAGGACTGTTTTTTGGCACTGGAGTGATCTCCCCAGTTAGATGGTGAAGTCCCCGACATTGGACACTTTTATGATTCATCTGGACATGATGCTGGGTCATCTTGTCTAGATTGGGCTTTTGCCAAGACAGGTTGGGCCACGTGACCTTTGAGGTCACTTCCAACCTACTGTTCTATAGTTCTGCAGTACTATGATTCTGTGAATGCTAGGTCCCACCAGCCTGCCATATGACACCCACTGCAACTCCTCTTGGAGGTTGCTTTCCTCCCATTTTGGGGCTGCTGACTCACTTCCTTGCACTAGTGATAGCCAAAATGGGCTAAGTATTAAGCTGGTGCTAACTCATGGCATCTTGGTCAGGAGAAGTTAGCTAGCAGCCTCTAGAGCGTGGCTGGCTGATGGCAAGGGGCTGAGCAGAGGATTTCCAATGAGTAGAGTAAGCCATCCAGGCAGGTTTGTCAGTGCTGCTGGCACTGGTGCTGCTGCCAGGTATCTCTGTGACTAATAATGCCTAATAGCAACAGGCTTGCAGCACCTGATGTGGCAGGGAGGTGCTGCTACTGAAAGGCTTGTTTTGTCTCTTCTAAAAATCAGAGAAGGGCTGGTTTTGCTGTCTGAACCAGTAACTAAGCAGAATTGGTAAAATTAAGAATAACAATAATTTAAAAAAAAAAAAAAAAAGAAAGAAAGAGGAAAGCCCTGCAGGGAAATACACATCCCTGGTTTGCAAAGGGAAATGCTCTTGTGATCCATGCAGGTCCTAGCCTCCATACCATATCCTGCAGCAAAGATCTGAAAGAAATAACGTTGTGTCAGAAGCAAAAACTTCAGAGGAACAACTGCTATCAGTGAGCTTTTGCAGCCTGTGAGTGCAGCATCCCCATAGCACATCGTGCAGCTGTGTGGCTTCTGAGCAGGGGGGAAGCACTGGAACTGCTGCAGTGCCCCTCTTCCCTGGCAGACCGATGTGACCTTCGTTATCTACTGCATGGTTTGATTCTTCTTTAAAAAAAAGTCCTTACTCACGGGTTCTTTCTTCAGAAAGCCACATCATGCTTGTTTTCCCAGAGGATGAGTCATGTTCTGGCCACACCAGCATCCTGCCTTTTGTGCTGGAGTCCATAGCAGGACAGAGGAAGGGCAAGAGTGTTGACCAGATCATTTCCAAAGAAAAGCCAACTGTATCTTGGCACCGAAGTCATCAATGCCACCACCACATCGATGTGCATTGTAACCTTACATCGGTGTGCTGACCATGGCTGTGGGTGTGGAGGTGTCATGCTGAACACTGTGGAGAGGAAAATGCTCCTTCCACCAGCACCTTCCAATGGGATCATCCCCCTGAATGAACACGAGAAAGCAGGTTATTTGCCCTAATGCAACAGGTATGCTTTAGTCCTAATAGGGCACACCTAATGCATGAAGCCTTCCTGTAACCAAACAATATCTCTGCTCTCTTCAGTTTTGAAGTTGTGCAGCTGCTTACTTTCATTATTTGGTTGCAGATATACACTGCTGACTTCCTTGATCTAAATGCCCAAAAGTGACTTTGTAGCCTTCAATTTTTGATGCCCAGTGAGTATCTTCCTCAGAAAGATCCTGGGTTACCTTTGGAAGGCACAGGTAAAAGTGGTCAGGGTAGTTTCGATTATTCAAGTTTGGGAAGTTTTGAAGGTGCTTTGGTTGCCACAAATTGAAATAGTTCCCAACATCTTCATGCCAAAGCTTTCAGTGCTTTTCTTTCCATCACCTCCTTGTCCATTCTCTACTTCTTGATCTCTTACCTCTCCATCCTCAGCCCCACAACAAAACTGCCTTTACTCATGTCATTTCCAGCAGCAGTATGTCTGTCCCATAGCTGCCCTTCAGAAGTACTCTCTCATGTCTCTAATCCACCACTGAAGGACAAGTTTGCATCTGTTCACCAGCATCTCTACTTCTATTTCAGACTGAACTTCCAGGCACTTCCTGAAAATAGTTGACAGCTCATGTCCCTTCCTGAGAAATCAAGTGCTGGGTGCTGTCTGGACTGGAAAAGGGAGATATCCAGAAACAAGGAGCAATGGAAAGTGTTGGTTTCCAGGCTATTCTGGTGTGATATCAAAGCATGATGGAAAAACAGAGGACTGGGTGTTGCCAACGCTTTTGAGCTTAGTACTGGTAACTATAAATAGAGACCCTGAAAATTATTCTTAGGAATTGAGTCATTAGTTCTTCATATTTCTAGTAAGTCAGTAGGAGTTATGCTATTCAGAACAGAGGCAAAAGCTGAGTGGGCCCACACAGAAAGTCAGCTACAAAAAGCAATTTCTGGCCCTTTTCTTCTTGGGCAATGTTTTTCCTAACAAAAAGATATGTTGGACAGTCAGATAACTTGCTCAGAGTGGCTGTGGACAGCCCTTTTTAGCTGTAAAGGCACAAAATCAATGCCTCTCCCAGTCCCTTTTAAATTACCAATTTCTTTTCTGTTGGGTGTTTTGTACCCAGGGGCAGCTCAGCCTCAGTGAAATTCCTGGCCAGGGTGGGATGAGATGGTGGTGGAGGGGCAGGTGTTCTCTGAAGCCTTGTCACCAGTTAGCATGGTGGTGTGGGTCTGAGTGTATTGCACAGGGAAGTTTGGTGCCACCTCATTGTACAGCCTTTGTACACACACATGGCAACAAGTATGGGTGCCCCAACAGCAGTGTTTTCTATTGTCCATCTCTGTGCCAGCAAAAAGTGAAGTGCCCAGGAGTGATTTTCACCTTCTTTTCCTCCTTTTCCTCCTTGGCTCCAGCCAAACATGTTTAAATTGTCCTCCCCCCACCCTCAGAGGGTATTGTGGATCTCTCTGCCACTCTTGCCATGTTAACTCCTGCATCTGGTCTGCAAAAGTCACTGTTTGTGCAGGCAGGAAGAGGATGAGTAACAGAGCCCCAGAAGTTCTTCCTCTTACAGATTTATGGTCCTTTCCCTGTGTGAAGGCTAAGTTCTTTCCCTGAGCAAAATTCCTGAATCAGGGGCTTGATTAATAGCTGAGAAGCAGTTTTCCCATTGAGTCTGTAAAGACTTTTCACACGTTATTGGCCAGAAGAGACGGAGAATACATACAGAGCTGTTTTAAATTGTTTAAATAACCTGTTTTAAGAGTCAGATGAATAAAACAACTTTCCTGGGTGTTCAGTCACACAAAGGAGAAGAAAATATTAAATAAAAGGTCTGAAATAACTCAGGAAGTTTGAGTTTCCCTTTAATTCACAGCATGCCCAAATATGTGACTAATGACCAACTCGAATTGCATAAAGACCTGAGGTGGTAGAGGTCACCTTAATTTCCTCCACCTTAACTAGTGCATCTCTGATAAGCAGTGTGTGTATGAGAAGATGGGAATAAGCCCAACAAGAACATTCCTCATCTGAGCATACACAGGATGAGGGAGGGAAAAAATCCCTCAGAAATTGATATGTCTGTAGTGTGCTTCCTAGAGTGACTCCTGTTCAGACAAGCATAACAAGTGCAATTTCCCTTTAACATTTTTCAGTGGGTTGGGGTTGGTTTTTTTCTTAAACCAGAAATAACCACTAATCTATTCAGAATGTGAGGCTGGGTCAAGATTGGGTTTTGCGAAGTCTGAAGCTATACGAATTTGAGGTTCATTTATAACTGACACCACATTGTGCTGGAGGATGCGAGGCAGAGGGATGAGACAGGCTGTCTCTGCCTGAACAGGAGAAATTAAATGCTGTGTCTTAAATCTGTGTAGAGCTCAAATATAGATTCATCATGGCACAGGAAGAGCAGAAAGTGGACATGAAGTGTGCTTTTTAGTGGGTTTCAAAGCAGTACAATTTGGATCTTTCGTCAGAAATGCTGAGGTGTGGTTGGGATCTTGACTGCTCCAGGTGCCAGCTGGGAATGATTTAACTTTCAGTCAAAGCAGATCTTTGCAATTTCGTACAGTCTCTTGGCCAAGAAGAGACAATTTCTCACTGGCAAGACAGGAGAGTTTGCCCTTTGCATCTTGCAGAGCAGTGGGAGTAATCCTTTAGTGGATATTTTGGGAGAGCTGTCAGTGCCCAAGGTGTGCTGAGCAGGGAGGCTGCGGAGACTCACTTGTATGAGCAATTTAGGTGTCTGCTGTTGTCAAACAAGTCACACCCGAAATACTCAAAGGCATCCTACCTGCTGCAAACAAGCAGGCTTTCCCAGGAAACCTGCTGGTTGCTATTCACATCCTGACAGCAAATCTGTTTTTGCATGATAGAAATCAAGTCTGCCCTTGCTTTGCTGCAGTGAGTGTTGTTTATCAAAGCAGTTTATTTGGTTCTGTGAAGTATATTTCACATCTCAAGTTTTACATGGCAATGCCGTGGAAGGCCCAGGAACAGCATTGATGGAAATTTACCTTCTGTTAAGACCCACGTGATGGGCAGGGAAACACACTAGGAGAAAATATGAAAACTCACATCTCCAGTTGGAAATAACTGCACAGAATCCTCTGAGGTGTGTTTTAGCTCTAGAAATTTCAGCCAGAATTTGGATTATTGTGCAGTACACAATTTACTAGGTTGTTTCTTTCACCTCTTGGCAGTTTTCCCTTCAGAATCGCTTTGTAATCCACTCTCAGGTCCTCAGGTGAAGGGGAAAGGAATCATGTTGAAAGCAGGGACCAGCATGGAAGAGAAGAAAAGGCAACAATTAGAAATCAAAACTTTGTTGCACAAGGGCAAAATAAACCTGGAAAGTGGAGAGGACTTCATCCTTCCCACATTAGATGGTCACTGCCACAGGGGAGGTGAGGACAGAGAGCTAAGACCAGATAGATCTTAGCCCCAAAGCATCCCAAGGGATGCTGCTGACCCTTCCCCTTCCCTTTCTGGGTCTCTCCTCTGGTTTTTTTTTGTGCCTAAAAAGGAGCCGAACTGGTTTTAAGGATGTGAAGAAAAGCAGCAGCATTGTTCAGCATCCTACAAGATCTGGCTGTGAAGACTGAGTATTCTTGTTGTGATATTGCTGCATGGTGTAACCACAAAGTTTACTTTAGCTGATAAGACATGGCAGCATGATCTACTGAACATCTCCTGCAAGCTGATTAGCAGAGCACGATGCTAGAGCTGGACAATGTTTATTGAATTGAGACATTTTGGGTGGTTAAAAATGGCCTTTCCCTTAAATTAAAGTCTCACAGCAATATCTTATTTTGACCTTTTCTTTCTGCAGCCAAACGCACTCCAAACAACAACAACAAAAATACAGCCAGTTTTCATTCATCTCCCTCCTCTCTTTTGGAAACAACAAGAAAGAAGTTTTCTCTGTGTGAAAAACTAAATGGATGGATGTTTGCACTGATAGGGCCGGAAAATGTCATATTAACAAATAGCTCTTGTCTAAAAATTGTTGAATGAAAAGATTTACTATTCTGTTCATGAAAAGATCTCTATGTGGATAAATAATGCTGGGTAACTGCTCCTAACTGCTGACTGCTCTTACAATGTAACCGGCTCCCAGCGGCAGGGAAGGGCACAACCTGTGAATGGATCTCATCCTGCCTTGGGCAACTTAGATGAAGGATAGCTTAGGATGTAAGAGTTTTGCTCATGGGGATCTCCGGGCACGTCTTCTGCGGGTGGTCTCTGAGTGTTTTGAACAAGGCTTTGCTTTCAGGAAGGCTGCCATTATTTCCTCAGACTCAAAATGTCACTGCCACACTCTCCTGCAGGACATGGTGACATGCTGTGTCCTGCGGCTGTGGTTACCACACCCTGGGGCTGCACAGACCTGGACTTCCTCCTGGTCTCCTCCAAGTGCATCTCTCATTTCCCATTGCTTTTAGGGTTGGTTGTTTGTTTGGATGTTGTTTCTTTGTTTTGTTTCTTTGTTTTCCCAAAAGAATACACCCAGAACAAGCCAGGCAAGGAACAAATAGCTGAAATAGTTCTTCAGCCCCTGCAAGACTGAAAGATTTCAACATGTTGCAAAGGGAACCTTGAGAAAAACTGTGGAGCTTGTGGGACCTGATAGGGAAATGCCGTGGGAGCGTTGCAGTGGGGTGACCTCTGCTTGGCCTGTGCTCACTCCTCAGTGCAGGCTACACACAGCAGTATGTGGATCAGGTTGCTCAGAGCCTTGTCCAACCTGACCTGGAATGTCTCCAGGAATGGACCATCTACCACCTCTCTGGGCAATCTGTGCCAGTGCTTCACCACTCAGTGTAAAAAAAAGTCTTCCTTCTATCTAGAAAAAAGATGTATCTCTTTTAGTGAAAAACTACCTGCCCTTGTCCTGTTGTAACAGGCCCTGCTAAAAAGTCTGTCCTCAACTTTCTCATAAGCCCTCATTAAATATTAAAGCCTGTGTCCACAGGGCACATGGGCTACAGGTCCGTTTTGCTGGTGCCTTGTGCCCTGCTGTCCCTCCCCCTGAGCACTCAGCTCTTTCCACTTAAAGGAAGGAGGCTGCATGTGGCAGACCAAAGTGAGAGCACAAACATTCCCTTTTCCCAGTTCCCCCTTCTCCTGGCCTGCAGGACATTTCTCAGTTTGCAGGTTTCAGGGGAGATTGGAGAAGCTGATGGAAAAAGGTTATTAAAAAGAGAAATCCCACATCCAGCTCAGGAAGTCATTGAGCTGCAAAAAGCTGAGGCTGGGTGAGGTCCTGGAGAAAATATCACCTCCTGGTCAATCCTTATGGCCCTCCCATGGCATCTGTGCTGGGTTACTGATGGGTGCTAAGTTAGCTGGTCCTTTTTTCTGGCCAGGTTCAGCCACTCTCATGCTGCTGCTTGTGGCATCTCCATTAGCAGAGCTCAGAGCTGAGTTCCTTCAGGGTGACTGTCACGTAGATGAGGGTAGATAATTTTCACCACTGGACCCAAACTGTTGGTTATTCACCTTCATTTACACCAAGTTCTTCAGGCCAACACTGACCTTGTGCGCAGCACTTTGTCCATGATCAAGACCATCATTTTTGGAGGCTTTCATACACTAACCCATGTGGCTTCAGAGTCAAGCCCCTACTTCTGTGCTTGTGATATATATATATATATATATATGCATGCATATAGTTTATATGTATACACATATGTATGAATGTGATTTCATGTTTGTTTGTGTGTGTGTCATGCAATAGCTCAAACCTGATTTCTCCCAAGCTCATTTGCTGCTCATTTTTGAGCAGTGGGTGAGTTAGGGAAAAATTGGGACAAGTGGTGAATAGGTTAAGAAAGAACATTTTTCAGTTTTGAGCAGCTCCAGAAGCAAGGCATCATTGAAAGCCCAGAACAAAACCCACCAAAAGACCAAAAGCCACAATGGAGTGTTTTCCTTCCTGTATGTTTGTAATAGTTCTTGCTGGCCGTGCAAGAGAGGAAAAAAAGCCAAACTAAAATCTGGCACACAGGTCATTGTGTTCTTTGGGAATCAGAAATAGACTGAGTGGGCTTGGGAGGCAAACACATTTCACAAGCTCCTTCTCCTCACAAAGCCAATATTTGTTCAGGAGAGAATTCTTCCTTTGGGTAATTAATATTTTTTTGCTATTTATTGCTCACCAGATAGAGGGTTTGGAATGTGTACGGAAGGGGGGACCTGGCAGTGTTCCTCACAGTTATTACACTGCTGCTGAGGCCTCCAACAAAAGTCACAGCACTCAGCGTACATTCCTTTCGTAAGCAACATGGATCATCGGGTGGTGGAATGGCTTCAGAGGAATGTGTGCATCATGCCTTTGACATTTTGCTACAGCTTAGGCAGGAGGGGGGAAGAAAAGGAGCATGGAGAGGCACTTTCTTTACATCGTATGTTTGTTCTTGCCCATCCACTGCGAAGGAAGAGTTCCACTTGACACCTGAGAGGCCAGAGCCTGAGCTGTTCCTCTTCCAAGCCACATAATGGAGAAAAGTCAGAGAGTTTACATTAGAGAGGGACAGGAGGTGAAGGAAATTGTAAACTCCAGTGAGCTGTTATAGGGCAGGTTAGATGCTGGTGGGTAGACTAACAAAAGTGGAATGTTATTGCTAAAATCTGGCTCCTTCCACAGAACCCCGTAACGTTGTCAGAGCCTTGAGTTTTGTCTGCTAGTTTCAGACATTCCAACATATGCTTCTTATTTTGTTTTTAATACTTACAGTCCATCCAGAGACAATTCATGGCAACTGTGGCTATTGTAACACTATATAAAACACAGGGTTTGATGACAACTGATATGAAGTGTGATTGGAAAAAAATAATGCCCCCTGGTAATGATAATATTTCCTGCTCAGATTGGTCTCACGATAATAGGGCTGCTCCAGTGGTGTTTGCAGAGTTATGTACAGGAGTCTGGTGTTACATTACAGCTGCTGCCTGGTTATACGTTCATGTGAATAGGAGAGGATAAATGCACATGCAGAAAGAGCAGAATGTCTGAAAACATGGGCCAAACAGCACCAATTTCTTCTTTCACTCTTAGAGGGGGCGGGAAGCGTTGTCCACTTGAAACTAGCTGATCAGGAAAGCATCTTGCCTTGCTTTGATGAGAAAAGAGATGCAGGCCCTGGAGCATGACCCTCAGTGTCTTGGGTTCTACAGCTGCCAGCCCTGCCCCAGCAGCTAGCCTTGGCCAGCTCCTTTGAGAGCTTGGCAGCCTGGCTTGGGAGGTCAGAAATAGCCTGAAGTAGGAAGCTTTTCTTTCAAAGGGGGTGGTGGATGTGGATGAGAATCAGAGCTGTTCTGGATGGAGGCAGGGAGAGGGGGACTGAAAACTTGCCCCATAGAGGGCCTTGCTGATGGTTTGCCTGGTCCTGTTCCAAGAGGAAGCACATTTGTATCCTTTGCTGCTCTGCAAGCAGTCCAGCTCTCAAACTCCAGGGGTCTATTCTCACAGAGGAGCAGAGTCACTGCTGGCACAGGACACCTGTGCTAATGCAAGCCTGTTTATCTTGAGTTTCCCCATCTCATCCTTCTCACTCTGCAGCACTTAATTACAGTAGTGCCAGAACAGCTAGGGATGGGCTCTGGTTTCTACCCTCTGGCTTTTAGCATTTGAATCCTCGCCCTTTCCAAAGGGTTCCGGGTTCCGGAGGGTAGTCAGTGTAGGAAGAGGAAGACAAGGAACTGGTTTCCTTGGCCAGAAGTGCATGAATAGCTACGCTGGTGAAAAATGTGCCCGAGAGGCCAACGCTGCTTGGCTGGGACACAACAGACACCCTGGTTTTATCCACTTGTTTTCTGTGACCTGCAGCAAATTCCTCCCTGGTTTCAAGGCCTAAATCAATGGACATGAGATAAGGACACCTCCCCACTATTTCTGTTTCTGAATGTGGCCGTGCATGGCAGTGAGGTCTGCTGAAATGAAGCACACTTGCTGCATCTGAAGTCTGGACATCAAAGCCCAAAGTGTTGCTTGTCTAAGCCTTGGGCAGCATGAAGTGTTCATAGCTGATTCCTGCTGTCGAAGGTACCACGACAGCCCTCACGAGGCAGCTGCAGCCAGAAATGTTTCCAGAAAAGATGTGAGCATAGGAGAGATTCCCGAAGGAGACAAAACAGGTCACAGGAACTTTTCTTAAGAACCTGGGGGACATATGTTTGCTCTTTCAACCTCATTTCTGCCCCACGAGCAAAACCAGGAGCAAATGAAGGTGCAATACCCTGTTTTCAGGCCTGGAGAGAATCCTGACTCCTATAAAAGTGAGCTGTAGAATTTCACCTCCAGAAACGTGAAATGCCTCAGAGTAGCTTTGTGCCAGAGAAGGCATAAGATGATGCCCCAGAAATTTAGAGCCCTTGGACTTGATGGCCTGAGCCCACATATCTGGCAGTTATCTGAGCAGGGGGATGTAAGACAAAGCTGACAAACAAGATCTGATCTCGCTTGAAGAGGGAGAGAACTGAGTCACCCACATACGCACTAACATCAAGGGGAAACTTCAAAGAGGCCCAGAAATTCAGGATCAAGGACTCCAAGGAAATATCTTCAAAGGCTGATCAATCTGACCCTGGGGCTGGGAAGAGTGCTAGTGTCCACCCTCTTCAGTGTGGCAGTAGAAGGAGAAATGACGCAACTCTCAAAAGTCTCCAAAGAAGAGCAAAGGCAGATGGAAATTGGCTATCGTTCAAGACAACTGATGTCACGCCTTGGGAGCCAAACCAGCTGCGGTCCCCACTGTCATGTGGGAGCAGACAGGCCTTTTTCTTGCCAAATCCCAGTGGCCTGGTGTGAGCCTTAGGCTCAGCGTCATAGATATTGGTAGTGAAATTTCCAACTGGGCTTTTATTCTTCCCAAACTGTCTTTTGCAGCAACTTCCCCACTCTGCAATTACATCAAGCTGCTGCTGCCGAAGGACCCTCGGTTCCTGTCTCAGTGGTGCCGTGCAGGGACAGCAAGAGTGTGGGACATTGGTGAGGTGACTTACATCTGGGGTCTTTCTGTGTCGTTTCATGTCCCTGTCCAGAGCAGCATGTTGCAGAGCTGATTACCACACAGGGTCTGCCTTTAGTTTTGTCCTCAAAGGTTTCCTTCTGCCTGAAGTGGAAGATGCCTAGCACCGAGGAATGCAGTTTGCTCTCCATTTGTTGGCTGTCATGGAAGCTCATTTATCTGTCAATGATCCCACTCCCGTTGGGAGCCATACCATTTTGACAGACTTTAAGGAAAGCCCTACAGCTGCCCAACCTACCCCAGTGCACACATGTACTGTGCTAGCTAAATTATCAATGAGGAAGCCTCTGGAGGATGTGGTTCTGGAACCAGTTGGCCCAAGCAGGGCCTGAGGCAGATTTGCCTCGAACCAAAGGCAGAAAGGAGATTTGCCACTAAGTGGGACACTGAGTCCTAGGAGGAGAGGGAACAGCCTGCAGCAAGGCAAAGCACAACCACCTGCATTCCTGGAGGTGGCATATGAATCTAAGCTTGGCCCCTCCATCTCCGAGAGAGAAGTAGGGGCTTGGATCCCCACCATCGACAGCCAGCTGTGGTGTGATTCAAGCATGTCCAGGGCTGAATACTGATGGAAAACCTGCAGGGCAGGTTTTACCTTCACTACAACTCCAGCCTTTGCTGTGAAGGCACAGCACTGGATGATGGGGGACAGGAAGAACAGCTGAAGTGATGAAGATGCTGAGGCTGGGTACCCTGTGCCCCAAACACAGCAGCAGGGGTGTACCAGGCAAGGCATACACATCTCACACTAATGCTCCCCACAGTGCATCCCACTGTGCAACCTCAATGCCACGGCTCCATCCCCTGGGCACTGAGGCCGGACCCATCCAGCTGGCAGAGGAGACACAGAACTGGCTGAGAACCATGCCAGCAACTGCCACATGAGCTCTGCGGGGCTGCCACTTGCCAGGCGCTGCCACAGCTCGCTCAGTCTTGCCCTGGCTGCCCTGCTCCCCTAGACATCTAGCACAGGTAGGCACCTCGCCCAGACCGGGCAGACACCAGCACCCAGCCGTGTGGGTTAGCTGTCTGCTGGCGATAAAAATCACAGGAGAGAGCTGGCTTTGGGCTAACAGCTGGCATTTGTATTTCTTCATTTTCCTTTATGTCTGCCACTCTCCCCTGAGCTCTGCTGTGAGGAAGAAAAACCTAATTCCCAATTAGAAGCACAGCAAAGATGGTTCACCCAGCAGCCAGCAGGAAATATTCCCATGGCCCTAGAACCAAGCAACAACTAAAGGCCAGGTTATTATTTTAGTTATATTGGCAGAAACTTGGAGGAAATCCACTTAAATAACTTGGATTTGCTGTGGTGTAAGTGAGATCCCAGCCCTCTGGTTTGCTGCTCTTAACCTGCTGGGTGCTGCCTGCACCCTTGCTCTGATTGAGGGGAGCAAGTTTGGCTTTCTGGGTGTGAACACAGCCAGTTATTGCCAGCCAGGAAACCAGCTCATTTTCCATCAGTAGCAACAGGCTGGCAACACTGTGACTTGGCTTTTAGCCAAAACTGGATTTCGGTTTTGCTCAGCAGTAAAGAGAGCTCTGATTACTCAGTGTGTGATTCTGGGGTGTTTCAGGCACAGACCTTACTCTGCATCTGCTTCTTAGTCTGATTTCTGTATGGACCAAGTTCAAAAAGCATGAATGAGCTTGGTCTCCTGATTTCCTTTGGCCAGAAGATCCAGGCAGGAGACACTTACACAACAGGCCTCTTCAACAAACTATTTGCCAGCAAGCATGGGCTGACATTTCCAATCATGTGTGGGACAGGTTCAAAAAGTTCAAGAGAGACTCATTCCCTAGTGCTGGTGAGATGGGATCTGACAGCCATCTGGAGTCAAGCTCATGGTCTTGCCCCAGGACAATATGAAGAAAGAATGATCTAAAATTGAGTGCAACTATAGGGACCATTTAGAGATCCTGCCAGCAGCACGTTGTGGAAGCAGAAAGGTTAGCCTGGCAGAAGAAGGGGGAGCGGTCCAGGTAGTCAGCTGGGTATGAAGATTGAGGACACCAAATCTTCTGCCCTGCTCCTCAGGTAATTCTTAAGTAGGTCAATTTGGTTCCCAGCATCTCAGCTGGTGACACCTGCAGAAGGAAGGCTACTAGGTGCATTCAGGAAAGTATGCAGAGTGAGAAGCCATGTGAGCATGGGCATGCAGCTAATACCTAAAAAGCCCTTGGCTAAAGCCTTGTCTGTCCCCCGGCTTTATACAATCTTCTCTCTTGCCCTGGCAGAGGAAGCTGAAGCTGCTTTTGACTGTTGCTACCCTTCCACCTCCAGGGCCTTGTATTTGGGAGGGGTGCCAAGCAGAGGCCACCAACAAGCCTGGCTGGCTGGAGCCTCCACTTTGTGGGAACTTTGCAGACAGTTTGTCTCTTCTCAACAAACAGCTGGGCTTGCTGGTGAAACTCTCTCCAGCTCAATCCCTTTCCCTTCAGGTGGGTTGAGAGCAGAAAGGAGGAAAATGGGCTTTGACAAAAGAAAGAGAGCCCCTGGATTTAGCAGGCCACAGAGGAAATGAGAGAATAACAGAATCACAGAATGGCAGGGGTTGGAAGTGACCTCTGGAGACCACCCAGTCCAACCCCTCGGCCAGAGCGGGATCTCCTGGAGCAGGTCACACAGGAGCACGGGCAGCCGGGTTTTTAAAGCCTCTAGAGAAGCAGACTCCGCAACCTCTCTGGGCAGCCTGTTCCAGTGCTTTGGCATCCTCACAGTAAAGAAACTTTTTCTTCATATTGATGTGGAACTTCCTGGTTTCCAGTTTGTGTCCATTAGAAGAAGGTAGTGCTATCATTTAGATCTGGTGGTCTTTATTGCCTGTAGAAACCGTGGCAGAACCATGAAAAGAATTATGGCCATGCCATGAAAGTGAACAAATGAGAAGACTGAGACAGCTCCCTGAGACTGCACTCTGAAGCTCTATGCAAAAAGAGATCATTTGGTGCCTTTCCACACAACATCAAACCCAGCAAACATTAGGAGCACAAAATGTGAATGTGCCCCTTGACAGAGGGCCTGAAATAGGATAGTTTTGCCTGATTTTACATAGATTGTTCATCTCTGAAAATGATAGGCAGTTCTGAACATTGGGTATGTAAATGTGTCTTGTTATTAATTTATCCTTTGGGATTGCATCCTGCCAGAACAAAGTGTATTTATAACACGGTTCTGTAGGTGTATTGAGGCAGCGTGTGCCAATGTCAAGCGAAAGTGTGTTGCAGCAGAGATTGAAGTGACAAGGCTCTGGGCTGATGATGTGGCCCAGTGTCTTCCCAGGAGCAGAGGATGTAGGATTCCCATCCATTTATTTCCATGTGAAACCTCTAACTTCTGGTAGAGGATTTCCATTCCTTCTCACAAGCTGCTCTGGGCCAAGCATGCTTTATTTAAGGACTAGAACCAAAACCCTGGAGCCAAACACCTTCTGCCTTCATTCATATTTGAATTTGTGGCTTGGGCCCATCTCCAGCTGTGTTGTAAAGTGTAAAGAGGAGCAAGAGTGGAATATGCCACTGACGTCTCATAGTTTCTAAAAGAATACCGTGCAAGGTCTGTGGTGTGATCATAATCATTGGTTCATAGTGTAGGAGAAGGGAATCAGACCCTGAGAGCTGAAGGAGACCCTGGGAAGGTCTGCTTTGAGCCCCATCAGGCAGTGGAAAGGCTGGAGTGGGGAGTTGCCACCACTGCTGCCTGTGCCCACAGCCCACAGCGTTTATGACTAACAAGGCAGCACAAAACTTGGAGAACAAAGAAGAGATCTGCCCAGTGATACCAAACCCACTTGTCTCTGCTGCTGTGTGAACTGAAGCACAGCAGGTGTGTGAGCACAAGGACTGCATGGGTCCCTTTCATGGGTCTCTCTCTACTTTGGAGGCAGCTGTGTAGCACTGGTGATCTGGTTCCAGAGTGCATCTTCACACGGGGCATCAAGTGTTCATGCTGTTTCCACCACTTCTGTGGTGTTTTCTTGTGCAGTTGCTGAAAGTAGCCAGCTGAGGCTGTTTGTACATGGGAAGAACCTCTGGCGATCAGGATGAGAAGTAAACTGGGTGAGATTTGACTTAAAGCCACTGTTCGGTCAAGCAAAGCACAGCTTGGCTTGCCCTGAATCTGATTTTGGTTGCAGGGCATAAAGTTTTACCCTTCAGAAGAGATCTCAGTGCAAAGGTATTACAAGTGATGCACTTGCACATAAAAAGTCCTTCGCCCTTACTCTGTAACATTCATGAGGAAATTTGGGTACAGGGTGCTTAAAGACGTGGACCATGGCTTCTCAGAAAAGCCACTAAGAACTGAGAGCAATTAAAAGTGTCCTGTAAAAGAAGGATTGAGGTGGAGAAAGCACGAGGACGCCACTGATACTCTGGTTCTGGCCATAGTCTCATGAGTGCTTCTGCCTTGTGGATGGGCTTTACCTCCGTTCCGCATGTGCCTCTGAGGACAAACCACAGCATCAAAA
This sequence comes from Tricholaema leucomelas, assembly GCA_013400475.1. Classification (NCBI taxonomy): domain Eukaryota; kingdom Metazoa; phylum Chordata; class Aves; order Piciformes; family Lybiidae; genus Tricholaema lacrymosa; species Tricholaema leucomelas. Next base: position 1,355,230 of record WAAF01000428.1, read on the forward strand.
CCTAAAAAGGATTGTGACTGCTCTGTCTGGGACCAGCAGTGAGGCTGAGCTGCTCGACTGGTAGCTGATCTTTGAAAAATAACCACCTTTTGCCCCTTTGGCTCGTTCTCTGGCAGTTTCCATGTGGGCTGCTCTGAGCAAAGAGGCAGGCTGGTGTCCCACATCCGGCAGAGGAAGGACAGAACAGAAATCGTTTGTGCTCAGCTGTCTGTGTCCCTCCAGTAAGAAGCTGAAGCTCTCTGAAATGCTTTGCGATGGAGGAACACAGATGCTTGGACTATCACACATCAACTGTACAGCAACATTTCCTTGTTTCAACTGCTCTGGCTTTTGAGGACACCAAACACAGCTGGTTTTAGGGTACAAAGGAACTTAGATCAAGCAGGAAGATTTAAGCTGGAGTAAGAATAACATTTGAGTGTGCCAAACCAGTTTGTGAAGGGCATCCCACCCCTGTCTGTATCCTCCCAATACACAGAACATCTGAAAGAGTCAGAGAGGCTGGGCCTTTCAGAAAGAAAACAGCAGGGGAAACCAGCATTAGATGATATAATACCCACAGACTGCCATTTCATTTCTCGAGAGAAATTTACAATGTGATAATGAAATCCTCAAGAGACAAACCTGAACAGTGTTTTCTTCCTTCTGGGCAAAAATCTAGGAGCTCTTAAACAAGACACCGTGCTTCACAGCTCGGCAATCCAGCCACATTCAAAGAGCTGGGGAGGGAAGAGGAATTTCTAAACGAGTAGCCTGGTTTCTTGCTTTGTTTTTTAAGGCTGTGTGCTGTCAGAATTCATGTCAGGAAAAATAAATCAGTTCTAAGATCTTGTAACTCACAGTCTGTGAGTAGAACAGTTGTCTACCGCACGGGTCCCGACGAGCACAATGTTTGCTGTGCCCCCTTATCTCTGACGATCGCTGCCGCCTCACTGAAGCAAAAGCTCTCCGGATATGGCATCTAACTGAATTTCTGCTCCTCTTTAGCAGGATAAACAGTAGGATCAATATAGAAATTGTTACAGTACTTAGGTGTTCTGTCCCATTTTTATGTCTAAGCAGGACTGCTACACTTCACAGCTGCATCAAACTATGCTGCTCTGTCTTGGTACAACCAAGAGGTTAGGCCAGCTTATCATTTTGACACTTCCCCATCTTGGTGGCACCTGAACATTTCAGATACCAACAGCATTTGTCCTCAGAAGTGTTCCTGGGGCAGGGCAGGGGCTTTTTGCCTTTGTTTTATGGGGAAGAACTGCACCAAAGGGATGAAGAGACAAAAGTCAGAGAGACAAAGTGGGTGTCTACCGAAGTGGATGCTTAAACCACAAAACTTTCCACTTTGCCCTGATAACACTGCTGAGGAACAAAACTACAACACAAAAGCCTGGCGTCACACTATAGTACAGATGTCACCCACATCATTAGAGTTCCAAAGATGGCATAAAATTGTCCAGATCTGTGGGCTTTCAAAGGCTACAAAGCAGAAACCTTGAATTTTTATTTCCATTTCTGGCAGGAGGCAGCCACAGCTCCTTGGTACAAGAATGACTTTACCCTCGTTATTCTTGAAGCAACCCCATGCTACTCAACAGAAGTCCAGGCCTCTCTGGAGAAGACACAAATGAGGACACAGGATGGCCAGGATATCCAAACTAAATGCCTGCATCATGCAGCTCCTCAAAATATGGCAATCTTGCTGTTTGTGAGGAAAAGCTTTCCTGGTAACTACCACATGTCTTTAGATAAGTGGGCTCCCTTCCTTGGATTCCCAGGGGCTCTCTGTGTGATAGTCTGTAAATCTGTACAGCTCTGCTGATCAAAGATATTTCAGCACTCAAATCCACTTGAAATCCAATCCCTATCTTCATATGACTAAATGACCAACCTCCAGATGCAGCAGGATCCATACACATGAAGATGGTAAAGCTTTAGGTACTGTGCAAATAAAGATAATGATTTTTATCTTTTAACACCTCATGATTTGGAGATAAGAAGATGAAAAAAAAAATTAAAAGAGTCTTTATGAGTTTAAAGCTTACACAAAATTGCAAAGAACCACAGGGCTTTGTGACAGTGTTTATGCCACCTGTGCAGACAACAGAAGGTACTGTTCATCTGGCATGGGCGAAAGCAGTACAAAAGGTGCTCTTCTCACACAGCAGGCATGTCATGTAGGCACCTGGACAAGATGTGGCTGGATGTAGGTATTGAAATCTGATTTACTCCCAGAGCAAGTGGCTCTCCTACTCTTCCTGCTCTGCAATGGACCTGCTGCAAGAAGAGAGACAGGGCACCCCATGGTTCCCACACTCAGTGTCAGCTTGTTCACCCTTGCAATGTGGGTGTCTCTGCAAGGCAGTTTCCTTATGGAGCCACTCAACATACTTGGACTCCTCCCTGCTGTGCAAAAGGTGGGTTGACATCTCATGCTGTGGAAAGAACATTAGATTGCTGTGGCCTTCCAGGATGAGGTGAAGTATGGAGTGGTATCTGCCCAGCACGGACCAGGTCTGTTGTGGCTGTCTTTTCCCTTCACTCTGAGCTGCTGACTGCAACGCAGTTTGGCTGGGAAAAAAATTATTCCAAGGAGGTGGGAGAGACAAAGTGGAATTAGTGTTAAATCCATGCAGGGACCGAGTGGCACGCAGACAGCCTGCATTCCTTGTGACCCCATCCTCTGCAGCTGGGCTAGCCCATCGGGGCAGTTGGGATGCCATATATTGTGCTGTGTAACCTCAGGACAGGGGAACCAAGTGCTACCCTGGCACTCTACGTGGGAAATTAAAGACAGTTTGAAGATAAAGAGCACATGTGTTTTCTCAGCATGCACTGCCTGAGCAGTACAGGCTCTGCCCAGGTGACATCCCATCATTTTCGAGAAGGAACTATCTCAGCCCTCAGAAACACATCCCAAAAGCTAAGTAATATTTTCAGTGACCATCCACACTTTGAAGGTCAGCTAACCTTAGATCGACCTCCCAGTTTACATGGAAGATCTGCAGGGTGTTCTTCACCTGGACCCTGGCACCACCAAGGGTATTGAGTACCTCATAGTGTTTAGAGAGGAAAGCTCTGATATCTGGCTCTCCACGTTGTGTAGTTGTAAATGTATACTCTAAACTGTGTGTCGCTGGAGTTCACAGGAGACAGATTTACATGGCAGAAGGATCTGGACTCCCTGATCAGCCAAAATAGCTGGTCAGGCTCCCATGGACTTAACACCAGAGTCCTCAGGGAAATCAGTGGGAATTTTTCCCTAGGCTTGCACTGTGGTGTCTTAAACAAAGCAAGGGAAGGGTTTCTTAGATGCCAAAAGAAAGAAGTCTCCTTTCAGCAATTAAAATATAGAGTTCTACTTGAAAGTGATTAATATTTCTAGTATCTACTTATGGCCAAGCCACATATCCCAATCCCTACCAAATATGAACTTAAATACACAACACTCTCCAGAATTACTTCTCAGTTAATAATTTATGTATTTTGGCAACAGATCAGTGCAACTAGAAACTAGTTTAGTAGCTTACCTTCAGGGTTGTCTATCTATAAACACTGCAGATTCCTAAGTTAAACAGAACCCAATTGTTTTCCTGTGTAATAGAGGCCAGGGCCTGATTTATATGGTTAATTTAAATGGCAATGTTAAAGAGCTAGGCAAAAAAACAACCTGTATCATTAAGGGTTATGAAAGAGGGAGAAACTGTTTACTACTGGCTTCAGAAATATGTGATATAAAGGAAGGTAAAATACATGTATCAAGACAGAAGCAATGAAATAATACTGGTAAATGTTGTATGTGCTTATGTAAGAGCATCTTAGTCCTGGCTGATTTTTCCTGAGGTTATGCTGCTCCTACTGAGTTGTCTGACACTGGGGTTTGTGTGCAAGTGTGTAACCCAGATTTTTGCCTTTTTTAATGCTGGGCTGAGTTCAGTGTCAGAAAGCAAGCAGCGCTCACCTTCCTGCAGCTAGACTGGGAGCTTAAGAGAAATCAGGGTGTCCAGGCTTGCACCTTCTCCTTAATCACGTGTGAAGAGGAGAGGGGACAGCAGCCTTTGCGAATGGCTTGTGCACCGAAACACGGATTGAGCCTGAAAGAGCCTTGCAGTGACTAACTAACAGGCATCTGTTACAACTTGTTGAGCCTTATCTTCATTTTCATACGTGCTATTTCGGAATGAAGTTTTATTTAGGCTCCGTCTCCTAAACGTTGCTCAAGAGTCACATTACAGGATTAGCCTTCTTGACAAAAGGGAGGGGATGCTTTGTGGTTAGCAGTGCAGGGTGAGAGTTAGGAGGCTTCACCCTGTCCTGACTGACTGCTGCCTTGTCACCTGCTCTGAGGCTGCTCACTTGATTCATGCAGCTAAGCCTGTGCGGCTAGGAAAGCTTAGTTGATGCCTATGGAGCATTCAGAAATCTCTTTTTTAAGAGGTGCCATGTAAATAACATTTAATAGTCTTCAGATGATGCTGAATTGCCCTTCTGCAGATAACTGCTCCTGCAAAGTCACCAGCATGGTGTGTCCCCAGTTGCAGACATTCATTCTAAGGGGCAAAGCCTTTGAAGACTTACCTCTACCCTACCAGGGCTTCACCTTGGCTAGAATCAAGGCAACCAGGGCAGAGGCCTCTAGATGTGAATACTGTGGCCCATTGAAGCTATAAGCCTCCAAATGGGGCAATAAAAGATACCCTCTTTGTGGACTCTGTGCTCACCCACACCATGCCATCTTATCTCTGGCTGTTGCTCCTGTGAACTGTGTGTTCTTCACCTGCAAGTACACATGTGCTAAGAGGAACTTTCAGATCCTATGAATGGAATCATCTGAACTTGTTTTTTCTTCTGTCAAAGGAAAACCAGCAAAGGCTCTTCAGAGGCAGAGGCACGAAAGTTTGGAGGTACTGAACCACATGTAAAGCTTATCTGCACGGGAAGGTACACCACGGCAATGGGCAGTGTGAACAAAAAGCCTCTGAATTTGGTGAGTAAGGCATTTTTCTATTCTGGAGCCAGGGAATGTAACTTACTGTTCCAACAAGACATGGAATGGGAAGGAATCCTATGCTAAGCTGGGCAGCAACACAGGGCTTCTTGGCAGGGGGAAGGCTGAGCCAGTACCTTAGCCTCTGCTGAGAAACCCTGTAGATCTGGACATTTTCTCTGCCTGTGCGGGCACTTCCGTTCTGAATCATCTGCACAAGCACTCATATTGGCCTCTGAAACACTCTTACAGTCAGCCCAGAGGAACAGACACTTTGGGGTGCAGTTCTTGTGCTGTATTTTAGGAATCTGTTGTAGGAGGAGATGAACTACACTCCAGACATCAGTGGGCTGGGCTTTAATAACTAGTTGAGTGACTAGCTTGAATGATGCTGCCTGGATACAGCCATCCAGAGGAAATATTAGGGTGTTAGGGGGTTGTAGTCACTTCCTTACAATTCAATCTAAAATGCCTCCAAAGAGGAATCAACTAAAAATGGAAGAAAAAAATGCAGAGACACTAAAATTAGTGGGAGTGTGAACATATGTATGTGTCCACACGGGGAACTACTCTGAAGTCTCTGTAGTTCTTTAAATACACACTGAACATGATGCCAAGTTCGTGCCCCCTCCTGACACACTCTCCTACACACATGGCCTGCACACTCCTGGTTTACCATCTTTAACAGAGGTGATCGGAGCAGAGAGAGAAAGTGATGGGCTCCAGGCTCCTGTAGTGGATGACACAAAGCAATCTCCCACATTTATGCATATTTCTCATGTGGAAGACTGAGGAGTGCAGGCAAGCTGCTCTCGGCTGAGACACTAAACCACATACTTGAAATCATTATTATTTGTTAATCCTAGTCCTTCATGACAGGCTTCATCAACTTCCACATCAGTGTCATGGAGCTGAGTAAGGAGGTAGCCTGCCAGTGTCTGTATCCTCTGATCATATTTCATTGGACTAGATAAAGGATCAGATCCTGCTCCCAACACTTATGTCAGTCTGGGGCAACTCTGGGTGAGCTACTTCAGATGAAAATTGGCCATGACTAGAGTACAGGTTGGGCCCTAAGTCTTTCAGATGCATCCTGCTAACGTGAATTATGTGCATATATTAAAGGGAACATAAAGTCTTCAGATGTTGAGAATGAGATAAAAATTCAGCTCCTCAGCTGGCTTTCCTGAAGTGTTTTGAACTGCTTCATGCAGAGGTGAAAAGAGGATGTTGTAATGTCCCTTGCAACCTTTCCCACCCTCCCTGCTCACTGCCAGTGGAGGCCAGCCTGTGTCACTCTGTTGTGCAGATTTCACCTTGTGTGTTGTGATCTGCAGTGTGACAGGCATGGCAGCTAATCTGCTGAGGCCAACTTCTCCTTCAGGCCTTTTAGGGGAAATTCTCATTGCCTTTCACTCAAGGAAAAAAAACACAAGCTACTAAATATGTGCTATCAAGAAAGTCCCAGGGAGAGGGAATGGCCCTGGAAAGCCCAACACTGTGGCAGCCATGGAAAAGAGTCATCAGTGGATGCAGACTCAGAGTGTAGAAGGACAAATTCCTGGTTCAAATTTGCAGGAATCCCTCCACACCAGGTGGGAGTTTTAAGAGCTTGTTGTCCCTCATTCACCACTGACTTCTGACCAGGAGAGAACCTGTTCAAGGGCTCAGTCTGATAAAGGAACCTCCATATTTCAACGTAAGTCATCATGGCACTTAATCTTTGGAGAATGGTGCTACAGGAGAGATCCTGAAAGCCCTGACAGAAAAGACTCTCTCCCAGAAGTGCAGGTAGATGTGGCAGAACGGCCAAAGAACTGCTACCTTTTGTCTCCCGTGCACCTAATTGCACTTCTTTAACGTGCAACATCCCAGTTTCAAAAGGTCATTCCCCCACACCAAACTACTGACCTGCTGCTAAGGGACGTTTATGGCATGGGGAGAATCAAGGTTGTCCTCAGGTTGTGGAACGTATCAAACACCTCCTTTGTACCTCCTGGGATTTCCAGCTTTACGCCACAAGAAGATTTAAGACAAAAAGGGTTATTCAGTGCCCCATTTTGTAGACAGGCTGATCTTGTCTGCATGTGTGCATGGAGCACTGAGTGGGTAGGGTCCCCCTGGGGCATGAGTCAGAGGGATGGCTCATTTCTGGATGCTGATGGAGCTCAGTGTGACCTCAGCATGACCTAGGCACTGCGCCACTTGTGGCTGACTGTGTCCAGAAGCCACACAGGGCCCCCAAAGAAAACAAGGTGCTCACAGCATCTTCAGACTTGGATTTCTGCTAGATGGAGTCTTCAGGGTCTCTATGTTGAACTTAAATGTATGTTTTTCACACAGCACTTAGTTTCTTTGATGTTTAGCACCCAGCAGTAAAATGAGGATGTTAATATACAGCCCTTTGCCTTATTTTTTTTCAGGCAGGATCCACCTCTGCTCCTTTACTGGACCTGCAGTAAGAAAGGTAAAATAATTATACCCAAAATAGACCTGCCTATTAGTCTATCGTGGGCAGCATAGACTGCAGGACTTTTAAAAACTAATTACTGGTTTATGCACTAGATTTTCTAAATAATATGACCTAGTGAAGCTTCAGAGAAGTACCAAGACACAACCCTTTCATGTCATGCTGGTGATACTAGGAAGCAACTTGAGTCATTCTACTCCTGAATTAAATCCCCTTGCAGCTGTCCAGCTGGGTGACCCTGCACAGATCCTACCAGTACCAGGAAAAATCCAGTTAAAGGACAATGTTTTACAGACTCAGAAAATGGAAGAAGCAGGAGAGTGGTTCTTTTTGGGGGGAGAATTACACAAAGGAAAAAAAAATTGTTTTAAAGGTAGTGAATTTTAGTCTTTCTCACTCTTCCCCCCCAACCCCAATAAGATCTGAAAAATCAACAAATACTTTAAGAAGTGGGTTCCTCAGATTGTATGCACAGACATTGATGTTGCCTTGACTGAGCACCGTGTCTGTCCTAATTAAAGACATCTTTTCCAGGGGGTAGAAATGCACTTGAGTCCTTGTATGTTTGTGTTGGTCACTTACTGAACATGGGAAGCTGTGGCTTTGCTTTTTCCTTCAGTGAGGATAAAAATACACACACGGCACATTCGGCATTGCGTTCCTGCATCAGTGGGGAGGTTGGTGTTCCAGCAGGCAGCCTTCCCTTCTTTCTCTTCATTTCCTCCCTCTTTTCTTTCTATTTGACAGGAGCATTTGATACTGATCAAAGATGCCAGAATGACACCTCTGTTTTACAGACCAGAGGATGAGAGGATGCCTTGGGCAGCTGCAGGGTGAGTTTCTCTCCACATATGCAGCTTCAGCTTTGAGATGACCCCCAGCAATTTACAAGCCTCTGGAGCCAGAATGAGCATCCTGGGTTCTTGGAATCAGGAGAACTCCTGAAAAAGAGGTGTACTCCCTGTAAGGCCAGCTACTGACCACTGGGAAACAGACCTCTGTTGACAAGGATACTCCAGTTGCAGCATGGTGTTGGTCCAGATCATGGAGATGGAAGACTCTGGGTTCATCCTCACCATCACAGCAAAATCCTTCTAGGATCTCCTGATTTATAATGAGAATAAGTGGGAGGGAAGTCTTTCCCTTCAGAAAACACAAAAAAATCTCTAAGCAACCCCCAAAATCCCAAACCTGAATGTGGTGGTCTTTTCTTCTTTTTGGCCTTTCCTGATTTTGCTGCTCCTGAAGCTTTGCGTCACATTCTTGTCACAGCAGTCACGCCAGACCTGAAGGAGATGGTGGCAAGGCCAATCACCGCGCTTCGCTGGGGCCTTGTGTTGGACATCTGCTAAAACCACCTGTGGCAGTGGCTTATGAGTGATGGAGAGCTGGACTGGGACTTCGGTTCAGCTCATTAAAAGCACCCCAGGGGCGGCTATGGTTATTTGCCCCCTGTAGTGCTGGCATTTTTAAGGCCAGGTCAGAACTCATTGCTCCAGGCTCTGTGCTAAGGGCTCTCTCTATAGCCTTTGTCAAAGGACATGTATTTAGTCTGTCCTTCATCTTTATCCACCATGTCGAAGGCAGAGACCTGTGTCTGAGCAGACTCCCATCCCTCCGCTTCTCTCCTCTGAACAAATGTGGTCAGCGTGAAACAAAGCCCAAAGCAGCAGCACGTTCCCCTGCGAGCAGACGGAAAGTTTCAAAGGCACAAAGGGTATTTAGGCACCGACTTCAAAGTCAGTAAGTTGGATGCTGAAAAAAAATCTCCCCCGTAGCCTTTATGTCATGCCACTTAATAAGTAATTAAAAGCTCAAAAATCATGAGTCTGCTGCTTTCATTACTTCCTAAAGCACACTCGATACATCATTGCTCTGTGAAATGCTTCACATGTACCGCATCCTACTTTAAATATGCCAAACAGTGAAGTGCTTAGCATTACAAAGGCAAAGACATCAAGGAAGCTTTGATAAAATCTGCTGAGCAGACAAACATCTCTTTGGTTGGCACTACCCGGGCTAGGTTTTTATTCCACAATGATTAAAAACATTTCAAGTGAAGGCAGCTAGGCTTGTATTTGAGACACAAGACCATTAGGTGACAAAGAGTGAAACCTTTCATTACCAGGATGTTGGCTAAAGGGGATTAACCCATTCAGCATTTGTAGGATGTTGCTGGTGTAAGGCAAACGTTTCTCAGAGAGGATTCTTTTCTGTGGCAGGGAACTGAAAAGGGGATGGATGACTGCTGTGTTGGTGGCAGAGAAGAGGGGAGAGGAGACTGGCGAGGAGCTGCTTCGTTTCCCAGTCCCAAAACGAGGTGAGGTATCTGAGATATATTTGCAGGGTCGGGCACACTTTTCTGAAACAGTGAAGCTGACAGCTGTGATGTTGCAAAAACCTGCCCGTAAAATAGTCAGGGCTCTGTTTTTCCCTCTCAGGCTGTGTTTGTGGTAGAACACGTCTGGCTGTGAGCTCTGGATAGTACTCAACGTAGCGAAGCCCCAGCAGTGACAGGGTGTGTTCCCGTGATATAAATAGTCATTTAAGATGAGCTAAATTTACTCGGTGAATCATTTATTTGCTAAAAATGTGGTTTCAGGGTGGCCACAGTTATTTGCCAAATATGATGCATATTCTCAGATGCTCTTGGATTAAATGAAAAATTTGGAAGTGTTGAAGCACTTCGTTACAGCATTTCCAGAGCACAGACACATATCTCAAGCTGTGTGACTTCACGAGTCGGAAGAACCATTCACGAAGTGGAGAGGAAGACAATAACATTCCTCTCCTTAGCTACCCCACAGCCCAGTGTTTTCAGCCTCTGATTGGAAAAATCTCATGTCCTAGGAGAGCATTCCCGACTGTGATAATTATGGGGTACTCTGAGCCAGGCGCCTCTTGTTTTCTCCAATAGTAAGAATAATTAAATGCCCACTGGACGAGAGCAAAGGTGACAATAATTTTGTGGTTAGAGCACTCCCCTGGGATGTGGGAAGTCTCCCAACAGCAGCATCAATAAGGAATGTTTATACAGAGTGGAAGGACTCCAGAAGAAAAGGATGAGAGAGGCTGCAGATTACCCTATAGCCTGGTCCTGGGAGACACAGGAGTTAATGACAGTGTAAGGGCTTGAAGCTGGTCTCGCACAGGGCAGATAATTGTCGTGCTAAGTGGGATGCAGTTGTGTAAGCCCTTTCATGTAGGTTACAAAAATGCGGTAATTTGGTTCTCCCACTTCACCCCAGAATAAGCACATTTATTAAACCTCAGAAAGTCTTTCAGGATGGAGAAAAATCCTTCCCACCTACTTGGAGGTCCCTCGTTCAATTCTCATTGCTGCTCAGTAGGTCAGCTAGTGTGCCGCTACCTCGGAGGGTGGTTGCACCAGGGAAGCGATGGCACCTTTTCATACGATGGTTGTGATAAGCTCCTTTATCAAAACCTAACTTCACCAGCACTTCCCATTCTTCTGTGGAAGCTGTGGGAAAGCTGAGCATACATAAGCCAGCCTGCTGAGAAGCCAGGGCTCCATGTCTGTTAAAGCAAAAAGCAGAGAGTAATTCAGGTCTCATTTTCTGTATTTACAGCAGAAAAATGTAAACCAAGAAATTGCAAGTGCGTGGTTGTTCCTCACAGTATTGCACGGGGTGGGGGACTATGTCCAGAGTAGGTTTTAATCTTCCCAGGAGAGGCAGAAAGACAAGAAGTTTTTAAGGAAAGCTGAGAGGGTCAGCAATTTCTTGCCTCCAGGAGATAGGGATGTGAGCAAACTATCAAGTGACAGGGAACATGCATATTCTGTAGCACCTGAAAAGCTGAGGTTCCTACAGAGCAAGCCACCACATACTTGTGGGATTAGACATGTTAAAGGAAAATGTCCTCTGCCAACCAGGCTCTAAATATATATATATATATAACACGATGAAGGGCTTGTTCCTCTGCTTCAGCTGGTTGATCGTAGACTACGCTTCATAGGAGAGAAGGGCAGCTCCTTTTGCCTCCTCGTTTGTCCTTACGCAATAGTGATAAAAACAGAGAGTGAGCTGGAAACAGTGTTATCACCTCACAGAATAAATAGTAAGAGAGCTAAAAAAATAATATGTGGAAAACTGTATGCTTATGGGCTGTGGCTTGTGAACAATTAACTCGAGCTGAATGCAAAGAGAGTCTTCTGGAGTGGTTGTGTATTGGCAGAAATACTTAACAGCCCATTTAAAGCTGGCTGGAAATAAGCCCATGCAGAAGCACTCAGGTAGCGGAAAAAAAAATCCTGACTGCAGTGCACTTGTTCACACTGCTTTCAGTGCGGGAGGAAGCCTCACAGTCATCAAGACATCGCCGTTCTCCTGTCGTCTGCACAGTGAAATAAGGAAGTCTTGTGGTCCTTCCTTTTATCACCCTACTCAAGGGTGTCCAACACGAGAAGGTCATTTGATCCTTTTGTACTTAATGTGTGACTTCCAGAGAAAGCAGAGGCATAAGTGTTGGTAAGGCAGCACCCACCTGCACTCCAGGAGAGAGGAGGGTGCAATTCGAGCTCACTTAGGGTGAGTATTGGGTTCCATGCAGGGCCATATTTAGGCAGGACTGACTCTTTTGGGCACAGCTCTCAGGTGATGCTCTGCAGTGCTCCTGGAGTGGAGCTAGCATGTATGGGATGATTTAAGTAATTTTAAGTAATAGTCATGTAAATGTTTGGGGCTGATACTTCACCAGCTGTTACACCACCCAGCAGGGGAGTGGGCATGCTGGGCATGTAGGATCTTATGCACTTTCTCAGGGTGAAGGTAAGAGGAACAGTGAAACCTCTCGAGCTGTTCTGGCAAATTAGCCCCTGAAAGTGTGCAGGGAGCTCTGTTTCTCCTCCTGTGGGGAGTGGATGTGTTTTCAGGTGCTCACTATGTAATTGTGACCAAATACCACAATGACATTCTCTTGAAAATGCATTTCATCATCATAACTATGATGCAACACAATGTTTCCTACCCAAATCATCCAGAAGTTGCTCCAGAAGAGTTACTTTACATTAAATTCCTGCCCCATCCTAATCCAGATTAGTTTTGTGTACAGACAGGCCCTCAGGCCTTGACTTAAGGAGCACTGCAGCAAACGAGAACCTCTCTGCTGAACCTTGGGTCAAGCCTGAGGTGCTCTGGCTGCCTCTGCCTTTTGGTTCAGAGAAGCCATGCTGTTTCACAGCAGCTCTCTGGCTTGGCCTCCCTCACTCATCCAGTTTGCAGAACAGCTTTCATTCACACTGATTCTTCTTTTCTTCTTTGGTGGACACGAAACAAGAAGCTCTGCTACAACCCTTCATAGGGATATACGGTGACAAATTAGTAGCTGGTTGTAAAGCCAGCCTCAGACAGTGTGCAGGGTGAGGCTTTTCAGTGTAGGTAACCTGGTGTAAGCATTGTGAACTGCACATAGTGTACATATTGAGTCCTCAGCACCAACCTGTTTGATCTCCTGATGCTCTCCTATAGCTCTCTTGCTAATCAAGATGTAGCAATTACTTGTTAATCTAGATATGGCCTGCGAGATGCGTATCACTGTTGTATCTGACTCCTCGCAGCCACACTCACAAGGCAAGATGACAACATACAATTTGCAAATGGAGATATGAGGCAGTCTAGGAAGGTAGGAAAGTTGTGATCAAGTTGCAGTCTCCTGGATGTTGGCTTGAGGATGATGTCTCTTCCCAGGTTGGCCTCTAATGCCCACAGACACCCTGAAAAGGGTGATGATTGTGATGTGAGGTTGGTGCTAAGTGCTTGCCACTGCTCTTTGCTTCAGACTGCCTAAACAGCCAGATGAGCATCCTCAAACTTGAAACACATCCAGTACCTCTCTAAGGTCTGACAAGAAAATCTGGAGGAAATGAAGGCATCTTTCAAAACCTGTCTTCCACCTGAATGACAGAGTGATGAGCAATCAGTCTGTCCTCTGGCACAGACTTCCTTTAGGATCTCTGTCAGGTCACTCCTTCTCTTTATGCATCATTTTGCCCCTCAGTACCAAGGGATGGGATATTAGCCTGGGTCATCTGCTGTGGTGATTCTCTACAAGTAACTTGGTCCCAGGGCATGTTCCTGGGAATGGGACTCAACAGCAGCATCACCAATGTGGCCTCCACCATTTCTGCCCAATGCCAGACAGCAGTGTCCAAAACAGCTACCCAGGACAGGTCACACATTAGCGTGGACCAAGAACTGTTCTCAACATGTGGCTGTCATGTTTCAGAGCCTAAAAGCATTAAAAGACACAAGACCTTCTGTGTTGGTGATCTGAGAGCCCAGAAATTAACCCAGGCACTTTTAGTTTGTTAGCCAGAAGTGTAACTATCCAGTTAGCCCTAAACCCCTGCTCTGTTCTGGGCTGCTCTGTTAGTACTAGATCAAACAGAATAAGGTCCACATTTAACTGGGCAATACCTTCATTTAATGAAACTCTGTTTTTCTCTCGCCCTGCGTAATTTGGTTGTCTCCACTATAAACACCTTGGCTTGGCCTGCCTTCGCTCCGCTTTCAGTCTTGCCTTCTTCCCATCCTGAAGAGCAGTAAAAATAGGTAATCCTTAATGAAAGGTCAGCTGTCTGGGCTGAGGGCCAGGCTGGGATCCCGGGTGGAGGGAGACGGTGGCTTTGCAGGGCAGCGGTGCAGCTGGAGCAGTGCCTCCCTTGTAACTGCCACAGGGACTGGGCAGCAGCAGCCCGTGACGATGTCATGCTGCAGGCAGGAGGGCAAGAGAGCACAAAGGGACGCACTGTACGGCCTCGAGCTGACTACTGCATTTATCACTTTCTATAAACTCCGGGAGCAGCCAGCCCTGGTACCCTGTGTACTCTTGCAGCTCCTTTCTCTCTGAAATTGGAAAGAGGACAAAGTCAATTACGTTATTTTCCAACAACAAACCTCTGTGGGATAATAACTCAGATACTGGCTGCAGCTCGGAGAACAGACAGAGTCCCACTTGAAATGTTCTTAACGGTGGCAACATGGTCACAGGATGCTTTATTCCACTGTAGTAAACACCAGAAGGATTTTTATTCTTGAAAGCCCTGTCCAAAAGAGAATAAATCTGTGCAGCATCTCTGCTGCAGCCCAATGAAAAAGGAGACATTTGTATCCATAAACTCTCTGGAGAGCTACCTATTTTTTGTTGTGTTTGGATATTATTTCCTCTGCAGTGGCACAAGCAGAGGGAGGAAAAGGGGTTCAGGATTGGCACCATACCATGAGTGTGGAGGGCAGGGGTGGATCAGATAGGCAGAAGTCTAAGATCATAAATACCTCCATGTCTCTGCAATGCAAGCAGCAGCAAATCCCCCTGGAGAAGCAAAGTGGGTGTGTAACTAAAAGCAAGTTGGAGAAAACTGCTCTGATTTGGGAATTAAAGCTTTGCAGCCTCTGAGAAATTAACAGGGCTCAGAAGGTTCCCAACCATGTCTGTTAATTACTGAAGATATATGTTTTTAACCGAAGGCTGGTTACTCCATCCCTGTCTGAGGTGCAGTAAGCACCTGGGGAAGGCTACCATCCCTGTCTGAGCCTTTCTGGAAGGCATGCACATGGTTTTTCTTCCCCTCTAGCTCTTGAAAGCAGAGTCATAATCAGCGGAGATGTCCTGTTCTGTGTCTCCTTTTCTAGAAAAAAAAGGAGGAAAAAAGTCTGAGGTGGTTCTTGAGTGTCCCTGCCTTGCAGCAGGGGCAATCGGACACCCAGGCAGTTTCCATGGCTCAGCACTCAAATCCTGCCCATGAGCCACCAGCTCACAGGCCCCAGCAGCTCAGACCCTGCCTTTTCCGTGTAGACATGGGCTCTCTGCCGCTGTTTTCCCTTCTCCAAACCTCTGAGCATGAGACTGCAAGACATCTATAGTATTAACCCACTAAGCATCTGAAGGCAAGTTCACATGTGGAGATGCCACACCAGCTCATCCATCTGCATTGTACCTCCACTGAGAGCATTAGAGTTGCAGTTCTGGTCCATTCAGAGATTGATATGAAGCATAGTTTAGTTTAACTTGTGATGTGTTGTCTGAGGTGTTGCACATTGTGTCAACCAAAACACTTAATTCAGAAGGATCACTTGGGAAACCCATTTTCTTTCTTTTTCTCCCCCCTATTATTCATTCTTAGGAACTGAGTACCTCTGCCCAGCCATGAGAGACAGGATTGCAGGCTAAACCCCCATAATACAATCTTTAGCCAAATCAGGCCAGTGGGTAAAGTTAAACAGCCCTCAGGAAGGACAGAGCAAGTTCTTCCAGACTCTTCAGTCCCTGACAAGTTAAGCAGGTTATGATGGGGTTTAATTGTTACTCCCACAAGCTGAAACTTTATTCACTGCTGTTGATCAGCATGCACAAAAGGACTGAGCCATCCCCTTGTGTTCAAACACCAGACAGGTCTCACCCTCATCTGCTATAACGCGTTTGGAAGAAGTGTATCTCCATGGCAGGGCAAGACCAATGCAACCAGCCCATCAGTTAAGAACAGCTGTGCCAGGGGAGACCTAAAACCAAGTTCCCAGCCACTGCACTTCCCAGGGCTATTCTATCATCCCAGACAGACATGCTGCAGAAGAGGCAGCTGGAGAGTGAAGGAACAGAGCTGCTGTCTGCTCTGACCTGGCACTGCCTATGAGCAGGGATAAACTCTCTTGCAAAAGTCATTATCACAGTTATTCCATTCTTCCAGTTGGGAAACTGAGGCACCCTGGTCTGGTTGTCCCTTTAGAGACCCCTCAGCAGATGTTTGCAGTGATTCTGGAGGAACATCTGGACAGGGAGACATGCTGATACTGACTAGTTGAATCCAAACCCCTGCCAGAGCAGGACCATACAATGTAGCACAGATCACATAGGAGTGCATCCAGATGGGTCCTGAAAGTCTCCAGAGAAGAAGACTCCCCAGCCCCTCTTGGGAGCCTGTTCCAGTGCTCTGTGACCCTTACAGATGATGGTCTCCATGTTGGACATTTTGCTTTGCTTCTACCGCTTTCAAGCTTTGATGGTATGAAACAACTTAGAAATCCTCAAGGCTTAAACTCCATGTATTACTCAACAGAGAGTAACCTTTTTAGACTGAGCTTACTCAGTGTATGGCCTCAGGCACATTCTCATCTTCTGATAGGGCTTGCACAACTTTCTTTCCCGGTACCTTATCAGCACAAAAGGCAGGAACAAGGTGATTTGCTCAGACCTGACCTCTTCCCTTCCACTTTTCAACCAAGGGGGATGGATCACCATCTGCAACCACAGCAGGACCAAAGCTTTACAGCTTCCAATGGCACTGGAAGGTCAAAACCTTTCCTCCACCATGCTGTGATTTGGCCTAGGAAGAAGTAGTGTCCCTTACCAAAAGTGGATAAATTGGAGTACACAAATGGAGAAGATGAATGTTGAAGAGGGGTGGTAATGCTGCCTCCAAGCATATGCCAACCTCCCTGGCAAGGGAAGAACCAGCTTACTACACTGGCAGGTTTACAACACTCAGGGCATTTGGCCTCTTGGTCCAGGAATATCTCATGCTAAGCCCAGAGCCCTAAGATGGCAAGCCCACTGATGTGGCATACAGCACACGCTCCCACAGCGCTGGCCAGACACCTTGAATCCAGCATTGCTTCCGCACTGTGCTGCTTGCCCAAGGTGTGCTGATTTTGTACGTGACCCAACACTTTATGACTGCAAATGTTTTAGTATTCATGCAATGCCCCCCACCCTCTTCTCCCAAGCGGAGATAAGTTTCCACTTGCCACATCATGTTCCTGGAAGAACAGGCAGAATAGAATTGGAGGTTTCCAGCTAGCTCAGCAGAGGTGAAAAATGTTGCCTAAAAACAGAAGAAAAAGATTGTCAAGTGAGATTTAGAGATGCTCTGGGCAGGTGAGGGATGTTTGCATCCGATTCCAATGGCACATTTGAACCTGAGAAGGTCTCTTTCTCTCCCAAAGTTTTTTTTTGTCCCATCTTCAGTCATCTGAGGAAGTGTTCATGTAGAAAAATGCCCTCTCTAATTTCAGACTCTCCGGAGTCTCTAATAACTGAGTCCCTAATAACTCTAATAACTAAATACACCAACTATGAGCTGAAGAAATGCACACTTTAAATGGGTCCAAATTTTCCCAATCCAGGCGGCTTGCCCATGTTTCTCTTAGGGGCTTCTCTTCTGTGACTCAGCCCTATGTGAGTGGCTAGAACAGAGCATCAAGCTAGAGCTCACAAAGTGGGTGCCAGGCTTTAAGTTCTTTTTTTTTGTTTTCCCCAGGAAAACATTTTTGCCAGAGTCTCAAAGAGGTAATTAAAATGTGTCAGCTTTTGGAATGAATATCCTTGACAGTATTACGATATAATTCAGACTGAACAATATGTTCAGTTTGCTCTCTGGACCATAATAGAGTGCTGCATGTTCACTGAAGATCATCCTCAGGAAAGAGTGCCCTGAGTTAACTGAAATAGAACAAAAATCTCCCCACAGTCAGTGACAGCTCTGATTGCATTTATCAGATGAAGTCAGAATAAGTATCCACGTAAAAGTGTAGTGATAGGATTAAGAAGACCCCTGTTCAGTCCTGTGATCATTGCTTTTTGTGACCATAAACTGTTTGAGCAATGTCTTGCTCATCTGAAAGGCAAAGGACTACTCCTTCCATGCTACAGCTATTATCCTGTATTCTCCATGCTAACTGTTATTCTGTTGAAGAACTAATAAACTTTTGCTTTCTTAACTGGGACACAAAAATAATGTCTCCAAAACCCCAAACAGAATCAAATTCAATATCTTTTAACTCTGCCTTTCACTCAGTTTGGATGCAGCTCTGTAAAACCGAATCTGAGCTTGCAGAGTTCCCTTGGAGCTGAAGCACCTGAAGAAAAGTTGAAGTGGGTGTGAGCTTCTAATAGCCAGAAGAAATCATGAAATGAGTATCTATAACCAGGCAAGACACAGATTAAGGTGGGTTTATACTTTGTTCTTTTGAACAACTTATTAAAAGTATCAAGGCTAAGGTGCATTTCAGGTGGCCAAACCTGAGCTTTTCTCTAGATGAACACCTTGGCAGTCTTCATGGGGGTAATGGTTTGCACCATCGTGTTTCATAGCAAGCTGGATCACTCTGTTTCTCATCTGAGCTCAGCCTAGATTAAAGCTCCACTAAAGACCAGGATGTTTGACCTGGAATTATTGATTTAGCTGTGTTGTGGGGTCAGTGCCAAATTCCCCAGCAAGGATCTGGACAATCAGCCAAATCCACCAGCTATGTCCACCTTAAAAGCTGGTCAAATGTGTGGGTTTAAATTAGAACGGAGTTTGTCATTTATGACAAAGTTTGAGAGAGACTGGTGGATCCCCTCAGAGGTTTTGAGCCAGCCCTAACTTTCTCACAGCAGCTCTGCTCCCATGTTTTTAGGCAATTGCTTTCACCAGAGCAGAGCATATCTAGCTCTAAGCATCAGTGAGAACAGGATCCAGGAATGCATTTCTGCCACAAAGCAGAAGTTGCTAGGGAACCAAACAAGCAACAAGTTTATCTTCAAAGCCTGGAACCTTGGAAACTGGAATTATTAGTGAGGAATACCCTTCAATGGGACCCTTTGAATCTCATCATTCCTGGCAGAAAACATTCCAGGTTGTGAGGAGGTGCTGATATCTACCCAGTGACTCCGAAGTGACCACATTTGCAACAGCATTGTGGTGGAAAAAATGTGGGGCATAATTGCTTTTCAAACACATGAAGTAAAAAAAGGAGCTAGAAAGGCTCACTATCTCTGAGAGGTTTTGAGCAGCAGTGAAACACAGGAAGGCACGTGGTCACACCAGTTGTTGGTTAGGTCAGAAGCATAAGGCCATGCCTCACCAGGGAGCTGAAGGCAGATCATTCCCCTGAGCCTATACATAGCTCTCAGATGAGTTTTCAATTCAAAAAGCAATTATCAAGATCATCAACTTTTTATGTTAATTAACATAACACAAATACCATAAAAGGCAAGTAGCATTGATGGATGACAGCCTGTTCTGTAGTCCTTAGCTTTTGCCACACCAGTGGCAATTTCAATCAACCTCATCCCTATGGTGTGAGATGTCTCTGTCTCTTGATGGCTTTGGTACCACAGGAGTATTTGAGCAGAGGTGTCCCAGGTTCCAGAGCCAAGGGCATCTCATTGCTCAGCCTCGTGAAAGCCAAGGACAGTGCGACACACCTGCTCAGTTCTGTGATCAGTACTTAAAGGGCATCTTTAGAGGGCTGGTACTTCTGGGACTTTTCTCCCTCACTCCAGCAATACTGCTGTGTGAGGCCTGGCCTCTAGCTTGACGTGGTTGGAAAGGTCATCCCACGTGAATGAAGTTCACCTTCAGCCAGACATCTGCGTTTTGAGTTAGGCAGAACTGAAAGCACCCAGCTAATTACAGCACTTGGAAATGTTCAAGTTAATTCTTCTGCAGCCTGCAACAGTGTCCTAAAAAGAAACAGTCCAAAATATAATGTCTAGAGGAATGAAGTGGCAGCAAAGTCCAGTAGAGTCTTGGAATTAAGGGATGAACGCACAGGATCAGAGAATCACCTTGGCTGGACAGGACCTCAGAGATCATCAAGTCCAGCAATTATCTAACTCTACCACTACTACATCATATCTTTGAACACCGTATCTAAATGGCTTTTAAATACTTCCAGCCAAAGTACTTAGAAACCTAATTCCTAATCAGTTTCCTCACATTTTGGTGCCGAACTCTCATGATTGTCTTCAAAAATCAGCCACATCATTATACTCAGGCAGCTGTTCATGTATCTTGTTGCCCTGCATTGGATAGGAGCAGCACTGCAGATACGTGTTATCTGCCATGTTCTGGCAGCCAGCAGTGACGGTTCTTTTGCTGGACTACCAGATGAAGTGGTGGCAACCCCATCCCTGAAGGTGTTTAAGGCCAGGCTGGATGGGGCTCTATGAGCAACCTGATCTAATGTGAGCTGTCCCTGCCCACGGCAGGGGGATCGGAACTGGATGATGCTTGAGGTCCCTTCCAGCCCTGAAAATTCTATGATTCTATGCTTTTCAGGATAGACAGTTCCAAGTTCTGTTTCTGCAGCTGATGTCAAGCTGTGAGTGATGAGGTTGTGCAATGTCATGATGGACCAGACATCCTTGCATGAGCATGGATTTGTACAACATGCTGACCAGAATGAGAGACAGAAAACATCTGTGTATGGAGTGTTCTTGTGCTTCTCCATAAAGTCAGTTTGCAGGGTATGTCTGAGCATTCTTAGGTTTGCTTGATGGTGAAGTCCAGATCTGTGCACTTGCACTATTGGAAGTTCATTCCTGGCACAAGAGAGGGGTAAACTCTTGCCTGGTGCAGAAGTGCATCTGTACTGTCATCCTGAGAGTCGGCAATGGTGTAGGTCTCTTGAGTATCCCATATATCCAGGACAGCCAACCTCACTTCACCTTCTCCCTTGAACTCCCTTTGCAAGTAGAAGCACTTGCAAATGTGCAAGGAAAAGATAAGGTCAGTGAGATAGAGTGGAATTGCTGGATAATGGCATCTTGCCTCTACACAACTCCCATGCCAAAGCAGCTATATTTCTTTCCCAAGCGGAAGATGCAGCTTTGGCCCTGCGATAACACAGCCTTACAGTTACCTCCATGATGATGCGATGGGTCAGTGGGTGACATGCCTGAGTGTGTTTCATTTTGGCTGTGAGCTGCTGGAGCAGTTGTTCATTGCTGAGCAGTTTGCATGCCTCTTGGCTTAGAGCACACAGATCTGCCCAAGATGCTGAAATACGATTCAGCCCCTGGCTCTGACACAAGCATCCTATTCCCCCTTGTGCATGGCCAGCAGTCTTGCACGGGAACAGCTGTGCATGGAGGTGGCACGAGCAGACCTGGGACTGGACAGAGAAAGCTGCACTTTTACTACAGTTAACAATTTAAGAAACTTTGTTCTCCACCTTTTGCAACCCAAGTTCGACCACTTGTGCTTCCACATCATCGCTACCTGGGACAGAGAGGACAAAGTGTGTCCATTTGGGATGCAGAAGAGAATCACTTTTCTTGCTGTGACCATTTTTGGCAATGTCAGAGGAAAAAAGCAAGAATGCATTGGCCAGTGAAAGACAACCACCTGTTTTCTCCTAAGTCTGAATAGATAGTCCCTGGCTGAGCAGCTGTGCCAGTGCAAGACAATCATCTTCCTCCCTTCCCTGGTGCTACCACTCCCCCACAAAGGTCACACCATACACAGGTCTACTGAGCACTCATCTGCTTCAGGCAAAGCTTCCCAACCATGAAAAGAGCTCTGGTTTTGTCTGAAGCTGATTAAGGAGGTGACAAGATACCAGCAGATGGAAAGATGGGATGTGAATCCCAGGTGGCAGACCATGTAGAGGAACTGTGGGAATCACAGCCGGGCCCAGGAAATGCCTGTCTGCAATGTCCTCAGGGATCAGAGGGAACATACCTGGCTGGGGTGGATAGGTAGTTTGGAGGAAGGTTCCTGTTGTTCATATAGATTCCTGGCTCAAATCCAAGGGTATCAGTAGGTAACTTTCACAAGAGCAAGACCTGTAACGTAGAGCTCCCAGTGGTTTTCTGTGCTCTTTTGCCTCACTGAAATAGGATGGGCTTTATCCCTTTAAGGAAACTGTCCAAAATTTGCTTCCTGAGAACACCTCCCCCCTCCTCCTTCCCTTGCCTAATTGCTACATGAAGCTAAAAACAGATGCACTGCTTTCCAGAGAACTGCCTGTGCACAGGAGACAGACTGCAGCAGGGCCTTGCTGTGAAGTGCAGCCTTTGAGGACACTTCCACACCAAAGAAAACAGAGCTTGTAGATAGGGGCTGTGGAGTCGTATTCCCGTGGCTGACTGCTTCCTACATCCAAAACATGGCTTCTTCATGCCTACTTAGTCTATTCTTCTTGGTATGACAGGTCAGGGTTCCCTTTACTACCTTGCTGCAGTTATTTCTGTGCTTCTCACTCAGGAACCTGAGAGCAAACTGCTCAGCTTGACCTCTGCCTGCCAACAGAGGTTGGGATCAATGTGCTTCACCAAGACCTGCTGGGATTTCTTCCCTGGGGATCCAAAATGCTTTTAAGATCTTAGTGACAGGGTCTTGTTACATATCTTGGCCATAATTAATGTGATGCTTGTGTTTCCACCTGGAGTTGAAGCTAAAGTAGGTGAGAAAACCACTGAACACTGTTTAAAATGCCCATCTCAACTCCAGTTCCTGCATTTGCTTCCAACAGAGAACTGTGCAGCCACCTGGCCAGTATTCAGGAGTGTGGTCCCTGTTCTCCTCTGCAGGAAACAACTTGTTCACATTTTATGAGCTATGTCAAAATGTGGGGCAAAGGAAGGAAAGGGAAATCCCTGGCAGCTCGAAGACCTTCCTGCTTTCACGGACAGCTATCTGGTTTTATCCTGAGTGCGGGATTCCAGCCAAGTTAGCAGAAACTTTGCATAAGGGTTAAAAGGAAGGATTTCAGCTTCTCAAGAAAACCCACTCACTGAAGCTGCCTAGAAATTCAAATACCAGATTGATAAGGTCAGGAAATACCAATCTTGGCTGCTTATCCAAAGGGCAGTCACTGATCTTTCATGCTGGTTGTGTGCAGTATCTGCATCTTGATAAGAAATAATCCTGTCAACAGCTTCTGCAGAGAGAGGGTAGAGGGAGGAGTTAGCAAGAAATCTGGTGCCCTTCTCCCAGTGAGGGATTCTTGGTAAGTGCTGGCTTGTCTCACTGAGCATTGTGGATTTCCATTGACTTCAGTGTATTTTAAGCCAAGGGGGAAATCCAGAGGAAGGCGAATGCATTGGGATGAAAGATGGTGAGAGCTCCAAGAATTATGACAGTGAGAAGTGTGACCTCATTTTCACTGGAAGGCTAACTGGCACAAAAGGTGCCACACCAGGCTCTGTGGTGTATTACAGGGCTCAGAGATTTGTAAACAAATGAGAGAATCTCCTTGCTTGGACTTGCTGCCTGTGTGCTGTTACTTTCCAGCAAACAGGGCTAAGGCACAGTTTTCCTTCTGTCTCAGCCCTGCCTGGCTCTTCATATTCAGAGACCATCTGAGAAATGCAGAATCTGTCTCAGACCATGAACTGTCAGGTCCAAAGACCTTTGACATGACTCCCACTGACTCCAGAAAACCTTGCACAGCCTGGCTGAGATTCATTCCAATGAATGTTAGACAAGTGAAAATAATCTGCTTAAATCTGAACTAGTCTTCCTTGGGTTCCCTTTATAGCCCATGGAGAGGAGTCAGACACTGCTGAAGAGCAGTTCCTCTGACCTATTTTAGGATGAGATGAGTCACTCCCTGAAAGAACCTGTTTTTCCCCATGGACCATCAGGGGAGTCCAGGATGGCTAGCTCAGACTTGTGTGCCTGGCTTTAAGAGAAATGCTACTTCGCCTGTCTGCTTGTGCAGGGCTGTGCTTTACTGATTATTCCTGCTGGTGCAGCGTGGGTCTCGCATCACTGCGAGTGGATGTCCTCTGCTCCTACAGTATCACAGCCAGACATCACATTCCTGGGCTTGTCTGATAACTATTCTGATCACAGTGCTAGCGGCTGCCAGGGTCAGCCTGGTCTTCGACTGTAGCTGAAACTGTCACATTTTGTGCAAACAGAGTTCCAAATGGGATCTCAAAAGCAGCGGAGAGTGGGGGCAGTGTTATGTCATAGGCTGAGCCCTCTGCGCCCAAAGGATTTGCAATGGGACGCTGAAAGCAAGTCACAGACAAACTCATTATCTGCGTGTATATAGCAAGTGGTGTGAGAAGAGCTGCTCCTCCTCAGCTCTCCTGGGTGCTGGTTAGTGTCTTCTGTCGCTCCAGTCAAACTAATTTATTCTAGCACGAGTGAAAGCAGTATCTGGTCTGGGAACATAAGGGCAACTTCCTTTAGTGTTCTTTTGTCTAGCATTAATTCTATATAAATAGAACACATTTGACACATCTGCTCTTGGTTATTTGTACAGGTCCAAAACTGCCAAATCATTTGGTGAAAGCTAGACACTGAGGCTGTCAACAGACATCTTCTGGAGTCAGCTGTGCTGATGGAGATGTTCCCAACCCATTCTTTCCACTCCTGTCACACTCCATTCGGAGCCTCTTACCTCAAATCTGCTGCTGGTCCCTTACCAATTCCAGCTCAGAAGAGCTACTCAAGCTAAGATCAACATACTAGTGCTCTTGAGAAAGTCCTTTCCCATAGTTTTAGCAGCTGGGTGCATGCTGGAAGGCATTCTGTATTCCTTCAGATGCTGTCGTTTCAGCTGGTCTCCAGCTTTCCTTCCAACATGAGGCCATGCACCTCAGGCGGTGTGGATGGCTAGAGGCTCCTCTCATTCCTGAGCAGCTGGACTCATGGCTAACTGGTTGGCCTACAGAGAAAAAATGTAGGCAGTGTCGATGCTGAGGGTCTTGAGATATGTTTGTTTAGCTGTTAAGCAGTCACAGAGCCATTGCAGCCTGGCAAACCCAACTCTGGACATCTGGCCGCTGCGGCCACCAGGCCATGGTGTTGCAGGGAAGCAAGAATCTCCTGGCATCTCCAGCCTTTGCGAAGGAGAAGGTTCCCCAGTATGCTCCCACGTTGCAGAATTTCATGGGTGTTGTTTGGGCTACAGCAGAGCAAAAAGTTCTGAGGAATAGGAAAGGTCGAGGCAGCTCAGGCTGTAGGTGAAGCTCCAGCTCATGCACAGAACTTACACCATACTCATTTCAGCTGACTTCTAGCATTCATATGGAGCAGCTGGGCTGGTAAAAAGCATTCCTCCCACCACCCCAGGTTCATCTCAGCCCCTTGCTGTCACTACTACATTCAACTATAATTTGCTTCCTCTTTTCAGCAGCATAAATGATCAGAAAAGGTAAAACAATATACAGCTTAGACCTGAGACAGCCATAAGGAGGTGGTTGTCAGCCACAGGTGTCAGAAGCAGCCTGAAGGTGTTAAGGTAATGCAAGATAAAGCTGCTTTCATCAACTTCCACCGAAGCTCCGAAGCTCATGTATGAGTTGGAGGTGCTGTGAGGGCCCATACAACCTCAGTTCTCTTGTGGATGAGTGATGCACATGCCTGAACTTAAGCCAGTCACAATTTTTGGAGGTCTCTCAAAAAGCCCACTTCAGCCACATGCTTTAATTTCCCAGTCCAAATGGTCCCTTTGCAGCTGGTCCATGGAGAATAGCCTTTACTAGCATCTAGACAAGCTTAGACTTTCCTCCCTGGACCACACCTCCAAAATCTAAGTCTTTCCAATTGCTAATTAGCACAGTCTTTGGCAACTCCACTGAGCACAAGCCTCCAGCCCTCCCACATACTCCTATTTCTGTGACACTGGCATAAGGAGCAACTTGTTTGACACCCATAAATTTACTTCATGGTGAAACCATGTGAGAGCACAGAGAAGTTCGCTGCAGCTTCAGGTACATTTTGCTCCTGGAAAATACAAAAGAAAAGAAAAAATACTAAAAGGTGAACCACCTCTCTTTCAGGAAATGCAAGGTATGGTGATATGGATTAGGGTTCTTCTTTAAGAGGGGCTAATTGCCTTGTACAAGCTCTGTCAGCACGGCTGGAGGAAATCCATGCAGTATATTGCTTCTCTGGCTCCTGCTTACAATTCCTATTCAAGTCTGCACCAAGTTTAACTGCAAATTGCAGCCATTTCCATGAGCTCCTCACCTCTTCCTCTGAGTGTGTTAGCAAAAGAGGGGAAATCAAATGCTCTGCACTTTCCTTCGATGGCTCTTAGCACATGTTTGGGCTTTAATTGGGAACAAAACGCTTTCTAAGTAGCATCCGACGCGACTGGTTATCTGCTGGCTGCTCTGCGGCTTTATGGCCCAGTGCATTTAGATAACGGGGACCATTAGATACTAATGGGAGGCAGGCTGCTTGAGACAGGGGCTGAAATGTGGCTTAAGCACCACTGAGGAAGTGAACCTTTGCTGGTGTTGCTTCCTGTGCATCTTGATGCTACCAGTTAATTGCAACGTGCGCATGATAACATCTGGAAGGAGCTTGGGTGCAAAAGGGCTGAAAATGGAGAAGACAAATGATGGTATTAGTGTAAAATTGGCAAATAGCCTTCTGCATGATGTTGCTCCCCAGAGCCAATGGGACAGGATGGAGTGGAGGAGCTGGAAGGAGAGGTGCCATGTGCCTTCAGGCTCCTAGCGAGTCCATGCTCCAAGGACTGGAAACTACCTGCAGTTCCTCAGCTGGGGAGTTCCACAGGAAGGGGTTGCTGGGGGCAGGGGCTGTGCCAATGTGGCACAGTGGTGCCTTTTGCCTCCTCTTGGCCAGCTGTAGGGAAGGAAGGAAGCAGAACTGGGACCTGGAGGAGCAAATTATGGCTATGACAGATGAGCTTTGGCAGGAACAGCCATGGCAGCTTCCATCTCTGTTGGCAGAAAAGCAAGTCTCCTGTAGATCATCTGCTTGGGGTTGCACTCAACCCACTGCCAGTGTGGACATCAACACCAAGATCAGGTTTGCCAGCCACCATTGGGCTGGTGGGGCAGAAGGGCAAGGCAAACACCTGCAGAGCTAGTCTGCCAAACCCTTTTATTTTAGGCTGGCAGCTCTCTGTATTGCTGCAGTGGTAACTTTCCTGTGGTCACTTTCAAACCAAAGTGATCCAAGAGTTGGAGTCAACCAATCCTAAAGGTCTTTTAAACCTCTTCTGCAAGGAACTGACACTTAAGTGAGTTTAATGCCTTTTTATGCCAACTTACATTACATGTGCAGTGTCAACTGGATGTGGGGAAGACCCAGGCACTGTGAGATTACTTTTTCTGAAGTGAGGGGGCAATTTTAGCTCACCCAAACACAGCCCTCCCGCCAAAGGGAGCAGAAATGGATATCTCTGTGTGACAATGGCAGACTGCATTGACAGTTGTTGGATATGTGCTTCCCTCCTGCATTTTTTCCTTCTCACTTTACAGTACTAGCCCCATTTTCCTTATAGAGCGGGGAACCACTTCTGCCTTTTGGTTTGTCTGGGTGGAAGAGTCAGGCTCAGTTGTACATTGCTGTTCCTGACTCTGCTGTGGTACAATGGCAATAATAATTCAAACCAATTAATAAAATCAACAAAATTCAATAATTAATAAAAACCAAGGAATTCACACACTGGTAGGTCAGGGACAAAATGTTTCACTGTCTGTGCAATTCCCAGGCGCCTTCAGTCTCCATCTGCTGTGCCATTCTCAGCCTGAGTGGAGCAGGAAAGCCCAAGCTCACATTCCTGTTTGTTTGTGTGGTGATCTCACAGCCAAACCACCCCCACACACACTCCATTTCTGCAGGCTTTTTTCTTATTAAGGTGTAAGTAGCTTATTCTTGCATGTCCTGTGCAGTGTCCAGATGGCAGCTAGAAAGGGCAGCCCCATCAGACACTTACCAGCTGTTGCCTATAACCTCCATGCCACCCCCCCCAAACCAGCCTTTTATTGACTGCAATTCTTTAGTTTAAGCTAAGACAAACTTGGATTTTTAATTTTTTTTTAAGAACAATGAAGTCTTGGTCAGAGCTTCAGGCCTGTCACTAGTTTAAAGAGGAAGCTGGACAGCCAGCGACTATGGCTAGAAGTAATTAGGGGATTATAGCTATTTCTTTTTCCTTTCTTTCTTTGCATAGGATAGGACAGGACTTTTTCCCTAATGCAGCTAGTATCCTGTTTGCCCAGCTCTCCCTAGTCAGTTTTTTCTGTTAATGATTCAAAAAGACATGAGAAAGAAGATTTCTTTGAGGGAAAAAAAAGTCACTTCTGAGACTTTCAAGAGCTCAAGAAATAGCAAAGACACTCATGGCCAAGAGTGGGGTTTTGCTGTTCTTACATCTGCTTACTTGTCTTGTTATAAGCTTTCTACCTCTATCTCAGATTTTCTATAACCACTCTAAAGAGGGTGGTCATGAGCTCCACTATCAGGCTAATAAAGTGCAGTGGAGTCAACAGACCTGTCTCTGTTGACTTTAAGCTTTGGATGGTGCAACAGAGGGTAAAAACAAGTCCCTTATGAAAATAACAAAGTTGCTGGGGTCAGTGTGTGCTTTTGATGCCAGAGATCTTTTAGGATTCACGTAATTCAGAGGAACAAAAAACTTCTTAAACTCCCAGCCGTGCCCTCTTTGATTCACTGTAATCCCTTTAAATGTAAGACAAAGCCAGATGAGCTGTTTAAACCAGGACGCATGTGTCCTGTCTGGTTGGATCCTCACCTCCAGTGCAGGCTGTGTGTAGGCAACAGGAGTGTGCTGCAAATCCATAGAATGTTTTAAAAGCCAACTCTGGTTTCTAAAGGATTTTATCTTGGGTTCTCCTATGTCACTGCTCATATCCCTCCATTCTTAGGGGGAAAAAGGAGGTTCTGCTTATCTCTGCCTTCACACTGGAAAGGCTGACTGGACACCCATGCTGCTGGAGGCTGCCAGGCAGGGACCAGGGCAAGATGCTGAGTCCTGGAGATGCCAACACTGCCTCTCCTTAGCATCCTCTGTCAGCCAGATTTTGTGCCTCCCCCTGAGCTTGCTGTATTTTGTGAGAGCTGTTTTTAAGCATCTGCTCCTCCTCATGCCTTTAGAGCTTGGCGTTTAGTTCAAGGCAGTGAGTTCTTTATAACAATGAAGGAAGAGTCATGATGAGGGTCAAGACAGCAACAAGCCCCACAGCAGTCCTGCTCAAGGCATCTGCTCTTCTTGTGCTGGGAGGCTCCAGTCTCCACTGGAGCCACGGGCAGATCTAAGGGAACCAGGCACCAGTCCTCACTGTTATTGTAAAGCAGCTTTATCAGGAGGGTTATGTGATAAGGGAAGTTATTAGCTAGCTGCCATGTTAAGTGGTTGGGAGTGAGTGTGTGCACAAGACCTGAGCAGTCCTGGCAGAAAGAGACATCAGTGCTATCCCAGAGAAACACAAACCTGAAATTCCTGGGGGATATTAATAGAAACTGCAAAATCTGCAGCCCCAGAAACCCTGCTGCTCTCCCAGAGTAATTAGCTAAATGTGAGGTGCTGTTTGCCTGAAAGCTGGAAATAGCAGCGCTGGGAGAGAGGAGAGGCACGGGTCTGCTTATCGAAGCAGGCTCGCTCGCTGGTGCTCAGCCATTAGAACGCTTTGTCTGGAAATGCCCCTGAGTGTTAACTCCTCCACTGCTGAGATGCCCTCCATATCACTGCCAAATGTCTAACTCTGGTCTGTTGGGACCTGCCTTCTCCATCCGGGTGCCTCATTCATTCAAGTGGTGACAGTAAAGCAGCCAAACTGGTTTTAATGCTGTGTTTCATTCCAAAGCCTGTCACGTTGGCTTTGTTTGGATGGTAATCAGATAAAAATAGCATCCAGCTTTTTCCTCCTGACACCTCTGAAAGCTGTACAGACGTCCCATTAAATCAATCTAACATGACTGGGGGTGATCCATGGAGCATGGGAGAGGTGTGAGATGGTGACTTTAATCTATAGGTTCCCTCCAACTGGGCTGAGCAAGAATAATTTGGCCAATGGTGTCACTAACAGTGGTGGAGTGTTGCAATATTGGTATCATAGAGAAAGCAGTTTTGGCTATGAGGCCATTTTCTTTATCTGATTCATGCCTCCAGCCCTCAAGGAAGGACAGAGTCACCTTTATGCCTGACATAAGGGCTGCAGAGAGCGTTTGGTAAATTTAGTTGAGGATGTGGAGAGAGCTATTGCAGCACTCAATCTGGCATCTCAGGTCAGAGAGGAAGCATCAGGACAGCAGGCCTGGGTCTGAGGAGCTCTCCAAGCAACTGTATGTACGGTTGTATGATGGGCTTGGCTGAAGACTGCTTTGTGTCTCTTTGCATGGGGGAGTTCTAAATCAGCTGGGAAGCACAGGCAGAGCAGCACAGTAGGAGCAATAAAAGTCTGGCTGCACTGAGGTGACACAGTGGATGGATGTCTGGGAAGCTACTCCAGGCATCTCTGACTCATGCTTATGTTCTTGGCAGTTGTCAGACATCAACTCCACTCAAGGTGTCCTCAGCAGGAGCATGAAAATGCTTTGTGGTCTTACTCAGGAGGCAGCCTGAGCGTCAGACCTCATTACCTGGAAATTGAACATCTGAAGGCTATAGGCAGCAGAATTCATAGGTGTAGGAGTTGGCCTCCTTGCCCATTCCTTCTAGCAAACTGTCTTGCCAGAGCAGTTTCAGGAGGCAAATGTAAACAGGCTGTGCAAATGCAGCCAGGGTAGCTTTTTTTTTCCCCTGCCTTCAGACATACTTTGGGAGGCATTGTTAGACCACAGCCACAGGCTGCTTCAGCATCCTTTCCCAGCTGGCAAACCAGCCCAAGCCATTTGCTGAAAGAGGACCTGCTGTTGTTACTTTCTTCTTCTCAATTCTCAAAACAAGGAAATAATACCTGGTTTGAAGGCCTGATTTCCAAGAATACGGAAGGCTATGCTGCCATCCAGCATGACCTGGACAGGCTGAGCAGTTGGGCAGAGAATAACCTTATGAAGTTCAAGAAGGACAAATCTAGCTGCTGGAAAGCGGCTCTGTTGAAATAGACGTGGGAGTGCTGGTGGACAGCAGGATAGCCATGAAAGAGCAATGAGCACTTCTGGCCAAGAAAGGCAATGGCATCAAGAAGAGCATGTCCTGCTGTGGCTTCCCTGCCTCAGTTCTGACTATTTTGCCTCTCACCTTCCCCTAGTCTTCAAGACACTGAGCTTAGTTACATGCTGCACATCCCTTTGGGTCCTCTATTGTGTCCTGCAGGACAGCAACACAGATAGCCTGCTCTTTCTGCAACTCCAATAGCAAGGCACCTGCTAACAGTTGAACTGCTTGAGATTCACCTCAACCCGAGCCCTTCTTGAATGCTGCACCCTTCTTGTACAGCCCTGGTGCGAGTGGATCTGTTCAGGAAGCTCACTGGAAAAGTGTGGGATCCGCTTTAGGGGATGGCAAAGCCAAGAGGAGATGCAGATGGAGAAATCTTGCAGGAAAGCCACCTGCCCAGGTGAAACACACCGCCATCATGTGCCACCCCAGGTCAAACCTTTTCTGAGGTCTGCCTAGCCCATGCTTTGTGGCTTGCGAGTCCCTTAGCAACACTTAGGTGCCTAAATCCTAATGGATTCAGCTGGGTGCCTAAATACCACATAGGCTCTTTCTTCTGTTGTCCAAAGGTATTACCAAACTTTTGCCAGGCAGGCCACATATAGACTCTCCTGATAGGCCCCAAAGACCCTGTGACCTCACTGTGACCGTTAGCATCTATTTTACACCGACTAGAGTGCCTTGAGTACTCTTCTCTAATTGAATTGCCCATGCAGTGACCTGCTCTTCTACGTGCCTGGCAGAACTTCACAGCACAGCACTAGCACGACTGCGGAGTTGAATCTTCTCTGGCCACTCTCAGGGTTTTATTTTAGCTGATTTGGCACCATTTCTTATCCCAGAAAGAAACAGCAACAAAAAAAGAGCAGCAAAAGCTGCTCTTGACAACACAACTATTGGTCTCCAGCCCCCTCCCCAGTGCTCTGGCTTGAGGCTCAACTGGAGAAGCCACATGGGCTCCACCCACAGAGGTCAAGCCTGAAGCGACAGAATGGCAGGGGGTTGGAACTGGATGATCTTTGAGGTCCCTTCCAACCTAAGCCATTCTATGATTCTCTGAATTTGTGCAGCCAGGTATGGAAAGTGCAGTGGTTTTCCCTCCTGCAACTATCCTTCAGTCCTTCCTTCCTCTAATTTTCACAGCAGTCATACCAAAACCACCAGCTGGCTGAAAAGTCAGGCAGTGTTTGATTGACGGAATGTTTCCTTAGATTTGTGGACCTTTGAGAGGACTGGTTGAGTTTATTCCCAGGTAGGTAAACACTGAGTTGAAAAGCTTCTTCTCTGTGGGCATGGGCTCATGATCAGGACTCTGCTGCTCCTGGAGAGGTCACAGCACCTGAGAGCTGGGCTGGAGGCCGAGTGGGCAAAGGTGAAGTTGTAGCTGGAAACCTCCAAGCTCCAAACAAGCAAAGCACTTTCATAAAGCTTAGTCCAAGGATTTGTTGCTGTCCCTCTGTGTGCTATGCAAGCACCAGGCACGTACCAGATAGTGGAGTGCTAACCTGTCCTCCCTGGGTCTCCTTCCACCTGGTCTGAACTATTGGTGCCTTTTTTCTGGAAAGGCTGAAGCAGATATCGAGCAGAAAACTCTTCTTTAGGCATGGAGCCCTTTGCTTCGTCTTCTTGCCTGCACACTTCTGAGCCAAAAACCACAAGGAAAAAAATATCTACAAAATCCTTCCACCTGAAATAAGTCTGACAGAAGAGGCTCATTAAACTTTGATGCTTACCCCTTCAAATGGAGCTCTGTTGGACAGAGAGGTAGCTGCTGCTGAGGGCAAGCCAGTTTTTCAGGACTCAACTCAAAGACGCTGTTGGCTAAATGTGGGAAAACTTGGCAAGGGATTTAGCTCCACCGAGGAGCCTGATCAGAGAGCCAATCTGACAAAGGGTTCTGGCACTTAGAGGAATCAAGGTCTCTCCAGCCACTTAAAAGGAAACTTGTGTAGAAGAAAGAACAAAGAGGCAGGATTTTTTTTTTTTTTTAAGCACAGACATCCTTTGAATTGAAGAACCTGCACAGGGAAAAAAAGCTTCCTTAGAGGAGGGGGAAGAAGAGATTGGTTTAGAAGAGAAACCCTGTGTAGGAGGAGAAAGATGTGGACATTTTTTGGGTATATGAATAATGTCATCAGAGTGTAAGGGGAAAAAAAACAGAAGTTGAAGCAGGGAAGTGCCTGCAGATGTTACATTGTTTTGTCTCTGCAACTGTTTATTCCTTGTGCTACAGTGAAGAGAGGTTGTGCCTTGAGCTCCTGCAAAGTACACTCTCATGGTGCTGCAGCAATATGACCTTGGAGAGAGGAACAAACTTCTGATGTCCACAAAGGTCACATCTGCACCACAAAATCCCTGTCTGGGGACACAAGGGCAGAAAACACATTCAGAGAGGGTCTGGGGAACTCCAGAAAATAGGGAGAACTGCAACCTACTTCAGTGAAGAGGTCATGCCAGGACACATTCATTACCTGTTGATGGGGGCTCAGTGGGAACACACACTGGGTGGAAACACAGACTGGAGCTGTGCCAGGTGGCAATTCACACTGAGATGTAGCAGCAAGGCTTGCACTCTTCCCCACAGAACCAGCAGCCCCAGTACAGATGCACTTAAAAAAAACGCAAAAGAAGTCCTTTTTCTGATCCATTTATTCCATTTTGGCTTCGAGAATAAGCAGCAAAACCTCTGGTCCCCTGTGAGAGATCCCAGTGCGCCACTGCTCTGTGGCTGGTTAGTCAATGCTGACCAGCAGCAGCAGTTGGAAGCTTTCTTTTAAAGTCATTTAAAGACATTTCCTTTAAAAAATTGAAGGTTTCAGACATGTGATTTAAAAAGAACCTGACTATAGTCTGGAAGCACTTGTTGCTGGAGAACAGAGACTGGATGCCTCAAATCAAAACATGTCAGTGTAGAAGTATCCATAGCTGTGTGTGCATGCACACAGAGATGTGCTTACACTGTGTGTAGCTGTGTGTGTGTATGCTTACATGTACATAGAGAGATGTCTCCAAAGCAAATGGGCACACAGCTCTGCTCTGAAAAGGGGGAATTCTTCCACAGAAAATTTAGACAAGACCAAAATTCTTCTCTCAACCAGCAGTTCCCCAGGGTGTCCCTTAGTTCCTCTTTGGTGTCATGATGTTTAACCAGACTTTGCTGCCTGGGAGGCGTGTGGTTGTTCCAGGTCCTCACCCTGGAGACTCCCTGTGCCTTGGGGAACCCCAGCAGCACACAATCCCCTGCACCATGAAAACCTAGCGTGCTGCTGCATGTCTGCTGGGTTGCTTGGTGCTCCCAGTGCAGGGCAAGCGCATCCAAAAGGTCCTAGTCAGTGGATAAAACCAGCAGTGGTTTGTCTGTGAAGCTCTGCTTCTGGCTCAAAGAGGGACAGTGGCTGTGTACATTGAGCAGGCAGGTGGCCAAGGGCCATTTCTCAGTTTTACATGAATTTGGATTGGGAAACACCAGGTTAAAAACTGCACCTGTGGAGCCTAAAGGTGATTATTATGGTGCGAGTGCTCAAATTTCCACTCATTCACTTAATGAAAAGAAAAGAAAAGAGAAGAGAAGAGAAGAGAAGAGAAGAGAAGAGAAGAAAAGAAAAGAAAAGAAAAGAAAAGAAAAGAAAAGAAAAGAAAAGAAAAGAAAAGAAAAGA
>WAAF01000428.1:1390341-1427225 GCA_013400475.1 Tricholaema leucomelas
AAAGGAAAGGAAAGGAAAGGAAAGGAAAGGAAAGGAAAGGAAAGGAAAGGAAAGGAAAAAAGCAAAAGCAAAAGCAAAAAGAAATGGAGCATTGCAGTTGTAAGGAACCTACAGCAGCAGCTAGTCCAACTGCCTGACCACTTCAGGGTTAGTGAGAAGTTAAAGCATGTAAAGGGCATTGTCCAAACTCAGGCTCGGAGGACTGACCACCTCTCCAGGAAGCCTTCCAGTGTTTGACCACCCACTCAGTAAAGAGATGCTTCCTAATGTTTTGTCTGCACCTCTCCTGGTGCAGCTTTGAGCCATTCCCACGCATCCTGTCACTGGATACCAGGGAGAAGAGCTCAGATGTCCCACTGCTTTGCTCTTTTACAGCAAGGAGAGTGGCCACAAGCTGTGAACGAAAGAGCTGGGGTGGGAAGGGAATATTTAGTTCCTTTCTTGTGTCCTGTTGCTTCCAAAGTTGTCCTCCAAATAGCACTGGCTTGTATTAGTGATCCTCGCCTGCAATGTGTGATCAGATACCGGCCATACGAACACCACATCTCTGTTGCCATCCAGAGCTGGTTCCAAGCCATCTTTAGATGTTTGATGATCAGAGCAGCCTGGGAAGCCTGTGGAGCCTGGCAAAGTACCTTACTGCATCACACCAGGGTAGATGGGGACCTGGAGGGCAGACTCTCAATGCACGATGCAGAGGTGCTGAGTGTCATGAGGGGACTGATGAAAGGCTCTCATTAACTTAAGACCATGTCCTTGGGAATGAACCTGAGCAATGTTAACTTCACACCTTCAACTTAAGGATGTGGGATCCAGAGTTTTGGTTGAGGTTATTGAACTGTAAATGTCACCCAGGGAATATTGCAACCAGGCTTTCTTCCCAGCCCTATACAAATTGAATTTGGATTTACTCCTTATTCTCCATTATTATTCCTACAGCTCCCTGCAGCCCATCTGTCTGAGACTGCTCCATGATTTAGGGCTATGGGAAAGAAAATGGGAAGAGGTGTTTTTTTGGGAGGAGGAGTTAAATCAGTATCAATGGCATGATACAAAGGTCAGCTGGAGGAAGGAGAGGTCAGGACTGAAAGAGCATGGATCATGGATCAGATAACCAGTTAGGGGGAAGGGAAAAAAAAGGCAGGAAATTCACATTTGTTACAGGAGACAAGGAGGAAGTGACGAAAGGGTATGAAATGGAGGAGTGGGACAAGGGAGGCTATTCTGCCCCTGTACTCAACACTGGTCAGGCCACACCTTGACTCCTCTGAACAGTTCTGGGATCCTCAATTCAAGAGAGATGTTGAGGTGCTAGAATGTGTCCAGAGAAGGGCAGCAAGGCTGGGGAGGAGCCTGCAGCACAGCCCTGTGAGGAGAGGCTGAGGGAGCTGGGGGTGTGCAGCCTGCAGAAGAAGAGGCTCAGGGCAGAGCTCATTGCTGTCTACAGCTACCTGAAGGGAGGCTGTAGCCAGCTGGGGTTGGGCTCTGCTCCAGGCAACCAGCAACAGAAGAAGGGGACACAGCCTCAAGTTGTGCCAGGGGAGGTCTAGTCTGGATGTTAGGAGGAAGTTGTTGGCAGAGAGAGTGATTGGCATTGGAATGGGCTGCCCAGGGAGGTGGTGGAGTTACAGTTCCTGGAGGTGTGCAAGAAAAGCCTGGCTGGGGCACTTAGTGCCATGGTCTGGTTGGTTGGATAGGGCTGGGTGCTAGGTTGGATTGGATGATCTTGGAGGTCTCTTCCAGCCTGGTTGATTCTATGATAAAATTAACAGCCAGAGAAAAAGTGAGGTGGAAGAAGGCAACTTTTTCCTTCTAAAATACTCAGATGGGCTTGACTGTGATGTTTCATCAACTGAAAGCAATTTCAGCAAATAGTTTCTGAGTGAAAATAAATAATAATAATTTAAAAATGTTTTTCAATAAAAATATTTCACTTCTCTTTGAAGCATCTCTCCTAGTAACAATCATCTGAGCAATTGATGAGAGCACTGAGGAGATCCTTGTAGTCAGACGAAGTGCTTGCTGGGGCTGAAAGTTACTTCACTGAAGTGCTGATCTGCCCCTTCCTCCGTGGAAATGCTCGTTTCTGGTTTCCACACAGCAAACACATTCATTTTTTCCGGTCTGGCCACCCCTATCAGTTATTTGTGCAGTTCTGCTTTTCAGCAAATTTACACAGCTGACAGCCAGGGAAATGAGTACCACAGATGGGTATGAGAAGGAAGTCCTGTTAAGCAACAAAGGTGATCATTAGAGTCTTACTAGATCTATTGCCTGTAAATATTAGCAGAGCAGAAAACGTCTGCTTTGTGTGAGCATGACCATGCAGAGGGAGGTGGCTTTGCCCGCTTGATAGTATCATTTCTAATCCAAGCTGCAGACGGTTGGGTTTGAAAGAAAACAGCTTTCTGAGCTCTGTTCCTAGCCTCCTGTGTGTGAATAACCACTCCAGCTTGCAGAGGATAGCTGGTGACAGATGGAGCAAGAACTCAGCTCTGCTGCTGCGATGGCCTGGGCTCCAACCACAAAGCCACACTAACTTTACCCATCAGCTAACCTGGCTTTCCCGTGCACGGGAGCTGTTCTCATCCCTGCCCCACCAGTGCTGAGCTGGCAGCCAGCTCCTGCTACTCCTGCACCTTGGCACTTTGCTGCAGCACCGTGCAGCAACAGCTGAGATGTCTCCTGCCTCAGGACTAGGAGCTGGGGAAAAGGGAGGAAAAGTGGCTGGTAGTGAGAGACTGCAGGTGGCTGTGGGCTGGATAACCTCAGAATGACCATTTTTGCTGCTCTGAAAGCACCAGGAAAGTGCAGTTTTTTGCAACAACTTGGATTTAAGGCATGATGCTAGCACAGCTTGCAGCAGCACATGTCCACAGTAATGTGTATTTTGCACTGGTTCTTCTTGTTTTCAGGCAAGGAGGCCGTGACAGCTGGAGCAGCAGTTTGGTTTTGAGCAGAGCATCACCTTCTGCCTTCACACAAAGTGCCTGACTCCCAGCTGAACCAGGAAAAACAAACAGCACACAGCAACATTGTCACCACACAGAAAACAGAGGATTTGCCAGACTAGCTTTGATTTGCATCTCTAGTTACAAACACACACACTTTTGAGGCTGGCAGAACATCTTTATTTGGTGTAACTGGGTGGGAAGGGGAGTTCTGATCATATTTTACCTGCTGTCATTCTGAAATACAATAGGGAGCAGAGTCCTGGCAGCCTGGGCTGAGTGCTGCCAAGCAGTGTGTTTAGACAAGGATTTACTTAGGAGTGGATTTCTTTGTGGCCAAGTTTCTCTTCTCTTGTTTATTACACATCTGCATTATCCTCAGCTTACAGAACCAGTTCACATCTGATTCCTGATGGGTGTATGAAGATCATGTGATTGCACAGACTCCCTTGCTCTCGGGGCTGCTCAGGTGTTCACATGCTGCACCCGCTCCAGAGGCAGTTTGATTTCTGCAGAAAAGCTTTCTCCAACCCCTCGGACAACCCTGTCCCACCCCATGTATTTTCCTAAAACCAAACCTCTTCAAAGTCCACAGCTGTGGACTTTTTTATTATCTGGAATTTATTTGCAGCATGTTTGGAGCTGCAGTGATTAAGAGCAGCCCCTACAAAAGCTCTGTGTGTGGGTTAGTTTCTCGCCTTGGAACTGTGGGGACTTGCCTCCTGAATTTGTATTAACAGGACCTGCATGTGCTGGAAGCTGTGCTTGAGCCATGATTTTGCAGGGTGCAAAGGGTGGCTGTGGGCAGATGGCCCAAACAGTGAGGTCAGTAGGAGCACAGTTTTCAGCAACGGATGCTGCCATCCTATGGGGTGCTCAGAAGCCCCCCCCTGGCCTTGCCACCTTGAGGAGCTGAGGGAGAAGGTTATAGGAAATGGTTTTCCCTCGGGTTATTCATCCAGCTGTGGTTATATTTGTGTGTACATGTGTGTCTGCATCACATGCACAGAGCATCCTTCCAGTATCCCCATGAGGCCTTGGCTGCACAAACAAATAGAGAGGAGCTCAGAAGGGATGAAAGTCCTGAGCACCTGAGGCCTTAGGGCTGCTCCTGCTGCACACTATGCAGTCTGTACCCGAACCTTGTTTTACTGCACTTAAAATCATGGATGAAAACACCCTCAACCTCCTATCTGACATCCTTTTTCCTGCAAACAACTCTTGGTACATGGGCATTTGCAACTCTTATTTATACCTTAGAGAGAAAGCAGCTACAGGGCATGGCAAAGTAATTTTTGCTTGCTTTTTTGTGATGTGCCCTGGCTTAGATGCAGAAAAGTGATGCTGTGAGCAGTGCAGGCAGAGCTATAATCATAGAATCACAGACTCAACCTGGAAAAGACCTTAAATCATTGAGTCCAACCATAACCTAGCACCTCTCTGTACACAACTGCTAGACCCGAAGCACCTCATCCAAACGTCTTTTAAACACCTCCAGGGATGGTGACTCTACCACGTTCCTGGGCAGCTTGTTCCAGTGTCTGATGAACCTTTTGGTGAAGAAATATTTCCTAATAACTCATCTAAACCTTTCCTGGTGCAACTTGAGGCCTCTTATCCTATCACTGGTAGAAGAGGCTCGCTTCCACTTGGCTACAACCTCCTTTCAGGAAGTTATAGTTATGAGGCCTCCCCTCAGCCTCCTCTTCTCCAGGCTGAACAACCTCAGCTCCCTTAGCCACTCCTCATAAGATCTGTGTTCAAGACCACTCACCAGTTTTGCTGTCCTTCTTTAGTCTCTCTGCTGAATGCACAACTCACAAAATGTTTGTGCCAGAGTAGTTTATTTTGTTATAGGAGCAGCTCCAGATTATCCCTGTCAGAGCTCTCCTCTGATGGCAAAACCTTCCCCAGAGGACCAGTGCTGTTTTGGTTCTCCCACTGAACTCTTTCAAGTGCACAGGAGCCCTTGAAGTGAGTTTGTTATCCCGACACAAAACCCTGCTCTGCGGAGCGGTGTCCCTCTGGGCTGCTTGGTAAGCATCTCCTCCTGCCAACACAGCCTCCAGGCAGTAGTTTGTGGTCCCAGCTCATTTCAGCTGCCCTGATTGTGGATCCCCAGGTTGGAGCAGGGAATGGTAATGAATGCTGAGACGGGTAAGGTGTTACAGGTGGAAATCAGGGTTTAAAACACCACACATGTTGCCCCCCCAGCCAGCTCCATCCATGTGAGGGAAAAGCAACTTGTAGCAGGCAGGTGGAGTGAGCAAATTCTCTGCCCATATGAGGTTCTGAAGGCACAAACTCTCACAGGTTGGAGGTCCTCTTGTCCAGATCAAGGCTTATGGTTTGCACATGTCACAGCTGCTTTGGGGGAAAGGCAGGGAGTGTGCTGAGGTGCCCTTGGAGGGGTGTCCAAACCATGCTGCAGCCCCAGCCATAGCCCAGCTTTATTTCTCAGGTGGACACATCCACAGTCGCACTGCTAGGATGGTGTCTGGACCTTGGGATGTACCTGCAGCAGCTGTGCAATTTGGGAGGGTCAGCAGCTCCAACTGCTTTTTAGGTTTAGCCTTTTCTCAGATATCAGGAAAAAACACAGCATACTTTCCCCAGACACTGGTAGGAATAAGGCTGAAGGCAGGAGCTCAGTTCTCCGAGCTCTGCATCACTTGCTTTCTCTCCATCAGAAGAAGACTTCATAGGTGCTCAGCTCCACAAGATCCAAATTATATTGTGTCAGCATTCCCCCAAGCACCCCACCTCACAAATCTCCAAAAGCAAAACTTTCCTTTTCCTCATATTAAAAGAAGAGAGGGAGAGGCCAGTCGCAGTCTTTCTGGTTGCAAACCGAGGTAAACTCTTGCCTTTGAGGCTGCAGCCAGGCAGACTGCAACAATAACACCCGCAGAAAAGGGCGTGCTCCCATTCATCTCAATGGGTGTTAACTTGGAAGATGCCAGGAGCTCTAACCGTTTCACTGCCGAGCATCCCAGCCCATAAATAAAGCCTCTGGCCGGCTGTGCAGAAACCTGGGTGGGAGGGAAGCCGTGGAGCAGCGAGGCGTTGACTTTCGGGTGTGCCAGGAGGCTGCAAGGCTTTGGCTCCTGCTGAGGCTCCCAGCCTTTCTGCAGGCCTTTTCCACTGACACCACAGCAGCGGTGCCCCCCTGCCCTGCGGGAGCAGCCGAGGGAGCGGGGCCATGAGCCCTGATGGACTGACTGGGGGTTCAGCAAACAGTCCAGCAGCGATAGGTTCAGCTCAGCCGCCCAGAGGAGTGCACATCTCGTGCTGGCGTTAAGATAAACGAGATCCCAGGGAGCAGAGAAGGCTGAGGGCGGAGGTGGAGAGCTCTTCCCCTCCTCCTGAGCAGCTGTTCCTGCTGGAGCCCCTGGCTGAGGTCAGGTCCTCACCATCACTGGAGCAGCACAAAAAGGACATGTTACAATAATCTAATTAACCAAGGCAGACAAATAAGAGGAGGAAAACAAATGTAGATGAAAGGGAAACACGCAGGCTCTCCTCCATCCCCCTGCTTCTGCAGGGCTCCAGCCCTTATTTGAGTGGGGAAAAAAGTGTCTCTTCAAAATGCAAAAAGAAAATGGGCACGAAGCCACCTTCTGAGCAGAGATGTGCAGCAAGAGGCATGATCTGCTCCAATTCATTAACTCTGGAACCTACTGATAACAGCTTAAACCAAAGCCCTCTTAGTTATTTCTGCAATAAGAGCACATCATTAATATCTCGTGTCCTATAAAGTGAGAGTGCCTCAGTCCTTCTGACACAAATGGACCAAGGGAGATGTGAGGACTTGACATCATCACTGTCTGCTCCAGAGGGGAAAAAAATGGCACAAGCCCTTGGTGATGTTAGTACCAGAAATCACCCATGTGTCTTCAGCTGCTGGTTTCTACTGCTGTTAGTTTCTTATGGCATACCTCAGAGGGGCAGAGCCGTGACTGATGTATGCAAGTCTGTGCTCATCTGTTGAAAGTAAAAGGAAGGAAATCAATGACAACAATAAAATAAACCCCCAACTTCCCACTTCACAGTCAGTGCTGGCTCTACCCAGTTAGCCCTTGTTTGGTTTCGGTTTTCTCTTAGCCAGAGAAGGTGCTGTGCTATTTTAGCTCTCCCCTCTGAAATTACCTCTCTTCTCAGAGCAATGGAGATGCAAAGACATGCACCGACCATGCTGCTTTTAGCTCCATACTTACCATTAACAATTTAGCCTATGTCATGGGGGCAGCAGGCACCCCAATAAACTATGGCTGTGGCTCTTAAGGTCTAAAAGGCATTGCTGGTGGTATGCTGGGATTCATGGCCAAAGGATCAATGCCGAGATTTTAATCACCTGTAAGTTCTATACATCTTAAATGTGAGGGGAAGCAGAATGCATTAAAAAAGTCCTGACCCACTTTGTCCTAAGATAGACATTGACAAATAGGCAGCCTAGCTAGGTGTCTACTGCTTTTCATGGTCTATTAAATGACAAGCTGCCATGTCTGCACACAGCCACTGAAAGTGAGGGAGGGCTTGATGACCCCTCCGAAGCTGCTGTTTATATCTACATGTGTATGTATATAGTGTCCATCACAGTATCAAGAAACAGCCTTTGGAACTACTCTGAGGACTTCTCACTGACACCCATCAAATGCAGCCCAGGACTGCAGTGCGGTGCAGTGCATGCAGGCTTGGCACACCTGCTGAGTACTAGTCAAACTGGAAAAGGGCATAAATAGCATCACCCTCATTTTAAAGAGGAAGAAATGGAAACCCAGAAATTGAGCTGTTTGCTCTAAGTCATGCAGTAAATGCACTGGAGAACACTGTGAATGTAAATTTTGCACCATAGTAAGCATGTTTGGGTTTGGTACTGCTCATCCTAGCAGTACAGGTGTCGCACATTGGTCTGAAAGGCACAGTTCTGTCCTGCTGGTGAGAGTTGGCCTCTGACAGAGTTCAGTCACTTTTATTTGAAAATGGGTGTCCCCCACACTGCTTGAACAGCAAGCTCATTTGGAGCCAATCTGGACATAACTTGTCTTTCAGGAGCAGAAGCTGAATTCTTCAGGGTTGTCCACATAAAATCCTCATGGATAATTAAAGCACTTAACAAGAATAT
This sequence comes from Tricholaema leucomelas, assembly GCA_013400475.1. NCBI lineage: Eukaryota > Metazoa > Chordata > Aves > Piciformes > Lybiidae > Tricholaema lacrymosa > Tricholaema leucomelas. The sequence goes on from WAAF01000428.1 coordinate 1,398,418, forward strand.
TGCTTGCGCTGTTGGTAGAGATTTTGTAGGGGGCTGGAGCATGAGGAGTCAAACAAGCCTGCTAAACATCAGAGAATGGGATTACTCAAAGGTAATTTGGTGACAGATTTCTCAGCTTCTTTCTGGTCAGGCTGGCTGCTTTGTAAATTTTACCCAAAGAGGCCATTCCAGCTCCTTTTGGACTGATTTCAGAAGATGATTTCTGATGTCTGACCTTGAGAGATGAGAGAAGATGAGATCTGTGCTTTCACTTGCTTTGCATCCTGATGCTGTGGGTCTGATCAGCTCAAAGATCATTTATGCTGTGACCTTTTGCTCTGCACTCTCAGCACTTGTGCTTGGCTTAAAAAGAGGCCAAAAATCTGCTTAAATATGGCTGCTGCCTCATACAGCCACAGACCTTGCTGGTCTATAACCTCTGCATCACTTCCCTGTTTCTTTTTACCTGTGGGACCCAGATGTCAAGGGATGCAAGCCCAGCCCAGCAAACACCACTTTCCATTGTAGGAGCATGCTTATACTTCAATTTCTTTGTGAAATCGATTTGCACCTCTTTCATGGGGGAAGCTAAACCTCTGCTGAGTTGTTGATACAGCTCAAGCCTCATCCAATACCCAGCAGGTGGAAGGGAGGAAGCCTGGTGATTATCAAGCTGATAGAAAATATCATTTAAACCTCTTTTCTGCCTTTGCCCTGACCCACAACAGTAGCTCCAACGTCCTGTTGTGGCACCTATGAAAGAAGCCCCATGGACAAGAACAATCCCAGAAATGGAGCAGATACTAGTGCAAGCAGCAGAAAACACCTCCCTTTTCAGAGCTACTTCCTGAAGTAGAAGGGCAAGAGGGTGGTAGCTGTCCCAGACTGCTTTGAAAGAAAAGGTGTGCAAAGTGTCTGACAGCTTTTCATTCCAGTTACAAAATCAGCCCTCTCTGATGCATTTCTTCCCTTGTTGAGCACACTGCCCTTCTCTGCCTGCACACTCCTTTGATGTTAAAAAGTTGGGTTGGTGTCCATCATCTGCAGCTTTATTTGAACTTTTGTCTTTTGTTTTGTTATTTAACAATCCCAAGAAGCCAGCAAAAAAGGCACAAAGAAGTGCATAGCCTCCAAAAATAAGCCAAAAGATGTAGAGGAGATCTGAAGTTTGCCTCCTAGACTTGGCAGCGTTGCCCTGGTTTGACAACCTTATAGCAAGATGAGCAACTAGAGAAGAGAATGTAAATAACCCATCATATTTAGCCCTATGAGGAAAGGCTGAGGGAGCTGGGATTGTTTAGCCTGGAGAAGAGGAGACTCAGGGGTGACCTTATTGCTGTCTACAACTACCTGAGGGGTGGTTGTGGCCACGGGGAGGTTGCTCTCTTCTCTCAGGTGGCCAGCGCCAGAACGAGAGGACACAGCCTCAGGCTGCGCCGGGGGAAGTTTAGACTTGAGGTGAGGAGAAAGTTCTTCACTGAGAGAGTCATTGGACACTGGAATGGGCTGCCCAGGGAGGTGGTGGAGTCGCCGTCCCTGGGGCTGTTCAAGGCAGGATTGGACGTGGCACTTGGTGCCATGGTCTAGCCTTGAGCTCAGTGGTGAAGGGTTGCACTTGATGATCTGTAAGGTCTCTTCCAACCCTGATGATACTATGATACTATGATATTTCTTATCTCAGTAAAGCGATTTGCAGACCCATGTGTGAGAAAGAAGCAGCTGAACTTCAAGTCCACCAACCTCCTGAGGGGCTCTCCAAATGAGAAGGTGTTTCAGAAAGCATATAAGGAAAATAAGACAAAGATGCTGCAAAAATGAAGAAATGAGGTGTTTGAGGTTGTTGAAACACACAAGTGAAACTGTTGTGTTGTCTGTCTTTGACAGCTCTTCCTCATTTCCCCTCCCTCAGCTGTCTCCAGAGAGGCGGCTGGGGCTGGCACACAGACCAGGCAGTTAGGGTCCCTTCTTGCCTTAAGCCCTCATCCTCAGTTTCCCAGCCTGATAATGTGGAATGGGACAACCTCCAAGAGACACGAATCTGCTTATCTACGAGCTGACAAGGACCCTGTTCCCAGAAGTTGGATGAGTTTTGTCCTAGGTGTTAATGGTCTTCATGAGTCATGTCTAGTACCATCACAGCAGACTGAAGAGTTTTCTACTATCAGCACAGATCCACGAACTGGACAGAGTGTGGCCGGGGAAGGTGGTGGGGAAAAAGCAATCCATGTGACCAGGCAGATGTTTGAAATGGTGCTGTTTGACCATACACAAAGAACAGGTTTCCATGATGCAGGAAGCCCAAAGGACGAGTGGTCTGGCTTGTAATGAGATTAAAAAGAGATGGAAGATCCCTTGTACTCATCCCTGAACACACACAAAGAAAAAGATGTTCCTCATGTACCTACATAGACCAAGGTGAAACAAGAAGCATTAGCATAATGCTCATTTTACAGGTGACAAATTGATGAGCAGGGAGATTAAGGATTGTTAATCATAGAACAATATAGGGAAGTGACTGAAAAATTAACTTCTGGTGTGAATTGAAAAGTCTGTGCCCTTGCAGAGACTGCGACCATGTCTAGACGAGACAGTGGATGTGTCTTTTGCTTCAAGTTCGGATTGTTGAAGGGCTGGGGTAGGGGTCCAGGCTGCGACTTCTTTTTGCCCCATAGAGGCTGCCAACTTGGTCACAGGAGGGGAGCAGCCTCGCACTTGAGTGTAAGATGTGAGGTTTGGCCAAGTTTCATTGGAAGGGGCATTCTGCACGGGAATATTGGATATCTTCACTTGAGGTGCTCATGCTGGGGAAGGCTTATTTGACCTCAGCTGCCATTTCACTTAAGGTGAGCCAAATCTCTGGTAAATGGAGTTTAGGATCAGTGGTTCAGGTTGGAGAATCGCTGCACAGATGAATTCACCTCACAGATGGAGTGAATACCAGTACTCTGCAGGGGCATGGAGAGCTGTTTGGTCTCCTGCCTCGTATAATCAAGTCACAGACTCACAGGATGTTAGGGGTTGGAAGGAACCCAAGGAGATCGAGTCCAACCCTTCTGCCAGAGCAGGGCCACATAATCTAGCACAGATCACAGAGGAACACATCCAGACAGGCCTTGAAGATCTACAGAGAAGGAGACTCCACAACCTCTCTGGGCAGCCTGTGCCAGTGCTCTGTGACCCTTACAGTAAAGAAGTTCCCCCTTGTGTTGAGGTGGAACCTCCTGTGCTGCAACTGACACCCATTGCTCCTTGTCCTGTCCCAGGGAGCAGTGAGCAGAACCTGTCCCCCCCTCCTGGCCTGCCCTCAGATACTTACAAGACACAGAGGCAGAGTCAGCTGGAATATAGAATTGTTGTCCCCCAGGACACATTCACATTTCTCTTCCTGTTTATCATTCCAAATCTGAACAAAAGCATAAAATTTTAAGTGGTTTGATGGAACAAGAATGTAAAAGCCATCCAGTATGACACCACAGAAACGTTTCACCTTGATAATGTCAAAACCAAAGGTAACAAAGGCCCGTGGGGTGCACATTGCAATGCAATAATATACAACACACGTTAAAACACTTCAATTAACACAGCAATACAATACACAATGACTCAAACCGAGTTGAAACAATATCTCTGTCATCAAAGCATTTTATCATTGCTGAGGTAACACTGAAGAAATTCAGTTTGCTAGACTGTTTCATTGAAAGCTTCTGAAGAAAACCTCTGCATTCCTGTGAACGCATTTTTAGACGGAGGATGATCCTCTCAAAAGCATTCAGCAGCTCTGACATGTGTGGGGTTTACTTTTCTGCTAAGTAAAGTTACTTCCAGTAACTGGCAAGACCTGATTCAGATATTCACACCTAACTCAGAGCTGGTAGAAACAATTTCTTAGACTCTTTTTAAAGCATCTCACAAGCCTTATTCCAGTGCAAGTGCTTGTTGGTTGCTGGATAAAATTTAGAGTGAGCTGCTTAGGTAGCACCGATGGCAGCATCTAGAATGGTCAATATCATCCTCAAACCTGGAAAACCCACCTCACCCCTATGACACCAAGTACATCACAGCTGGGTCATCAGACACATCCCTGCTTCCTCACACCTCATTAACAATTGAGCTAGCTAACTACTACCTCTGCCTTGACCAGAGTCACCCTTTTATTTGCCATTGGTGATAAATTGTCACATTTAGTCATGCTCCAAACAATGGTTCTGTGGTCACACATGGCAGACCAAGAGTTACCTCTCCCCTTACTGCTGCTGATCAGGACACCCCATTTCGATTTCTGGATATTATAAACTCAGAATAAAAGCAAGTCAGAATAAAAGAGAGGAGGGGAATGTATGTTCATGGCCTCCTAATGTGATTAAGTCACAGCCTTTCTGCACCTCCCCTAAAGAGGGGAAAAAACAAGAGAAAGTCTCTGTGCATGGGATCACTGTGCTCAGCTTGGCCTTCCCAGCCTTCTTTTCTTCAGACTAAACAGTCCCAGGCCACTCAGACTCTCTTCTTAGGGAAGCTGCTCAAAAGCCCTATTCACATCCTTGTGGCTCTCCATTGGACTCTCTCCAGCAGGTCCCTGTCTCTCTTGAACTGAGGAGCCCCAAACTGGACACAGTATTGCAGGTGTGGTCTCAACAGGGCAGAGTAGAGAGGGAGAAGAACCTCCCTAGACCTGCTGGCCACACTTTTCTTGATGCACTCCATTGGCCCTCTTGGCCACAAGAGCACGTGGCTGTCCTATGGAGAACTTGCTGAAAGCCCTCAGATGTGTGTGTTTGTTTTCCTTTTCTGTTTTTATTTCCTAGTTTTCCCCTTTGCTTCCTCATTTTGTCCTCTTAGGTATGATTTGCTCTTCTTCAGCTAACATAGTGAGCCAGTGAAGAAGTCAAATGTTCATTTTTTTCTCTCTCCTTCCCTCTACATCTCCTATTTTTCCCATCTTCCTCCTTTTCTTACCATATGCTTCCTTTCCACCATCTTCTTCTTTTCATCTCCATTCTTTTCCTCTCCACCTCCCTCCTCTCATCACTACCTCCCCTTTTCCATCATACCTGTCCCTTTCTCACCCCACCCAGCATTTCCCCCTTTTATCCCCCAAACCCACACCTGGGTCCTGATGAGTCTCCTCCCACCCCAGGTGTGTCCACTTTGCCCTTCCTGCCCACTCCCCTTTATAATCAGCCCCAGGAGGGGCTACAGCCCAAGTTTGCCCAATTGGGCAGAGGGATCCTCCTCCCATCATCACTGGTGAGTACCTGTGGTGTATCACTGGGTGAATGGTGGAGGGGATCTAAAGGCCGGGGGGCCTGCTTGGCCCCCCGGCTAGGTAGGGCTAGGCTAGGCTAGGCTCAACTCAACCCAATGCTTGCTCTGACATCACTCACAGGTGCTGGTTGAACTCATTCATGTTTAGCTTCTGCTCACTTGTAGAGCTGTAACAATTACAGGAATGAAGCTGGAAAACCCTTTGAGAAGAGCTGGAGCCACACGGAGGAAGCGCCTGAGGATCCCTACCAAGGAAAATGGAATGGACCTGCACTGTCCCTCTTCTGTCAGAGTGGCTGAAACTCTCTCTGGTTTTGTATCTAACCTAGAACTAGCTTTATTTGGTACCAGGTGAAGTCCTGACTGTGTTAAGCCAGGTCAGGGCTCTAGATGGCTATGATGAAGCTCAGGACTTTACTGAGCTGCTTGACAGCCAGAGGCTTTTACCAATTGCTATCCCAAACCATGTGTGTTTCTGCTTCAAACTGTACTCACTTTCATGTGGACTAAGCAATCACATTTCACACCACTATGACTGCGAGCTGCGGTCTGGACTGGGGCACTTAGTGCCATGGTCTGGTTGACTGGATAGGGCTGGGTGATAGGTTGGGCTGAATGATCTTGGAGGTCTCCTCCAAGCTGGTTGATTCTATGACAAGCATCACCTGCAGACAGCCCCACTGTTTCTTACACAAATGGAAATGGTGCTAACAGCTTTGATAAGAGAGGTAATGTGGCACAACAGGTTTGGGTTTTAGTATTGTTGTTCTCTGTTGCAGGAGCTTCTGCTGGCACCAGGGTCTCCCAGTGGATTGTGTTTCATAAAATCACAGTGAAGAAACAGTGATGGCCTTATGTGACCTGAGGCTGGGAGCCAGAGCCAGGATTAGGACTCCAGTTCTCAGCTTCCAGTCCTGGATTCTCTTCATTAAGTGACACCCCATCATTACAATAATGAGATCATCCCTGTTATTTAATTACATTCTCCTTGTTGTTACAAATCCTCTGTGGCAATCCAAGCACTTGCTTTCTAAGGTTAGCAGGAACGTGGGGAGATGTTGCCTGCCTCACTGTTAAGATGTATATCACTTGCATCTGGCCTGACATCAGCTTTTTCCTACCACAGCCCTGGAAAAGCTGAACTCACATGCGTGCCCATGTTCCAAGCAGACAGGCTTCCAATGTTCACCTCCCTAGTCAAAAACACAAATGAGCTTTTTTTTTGCAAGCATATGAGATCTCTCAGGGGCTGCTCACACTGGGAAAGTGAAGTTTCTACAGCATCAAGGCTTCTGGGGCTACCTCATCTTTGCTTGTGACAAAGCCGTAGCTCTTTAGGGTGCCAGCCTGGAGGAGGCTACCCGCTCCAAGAGGGTTCAAACATGCTGACATCTCTCTGCTCACCTCTCTTAGGCTTTGTGCAAGAGACACTCTTCCTCCCTCTTATTAAATCATAACAGATCCTGAGGGTGAGGAGATGCTACCTGCAGAGTGTGCTCACCTTTTTACAACCCAGCATTGTTTGGGGGAAAATAAGGGCTCCAGGAAGATTATTCATTGTCAGACATCTATGTTAACTTGTTTGTAACTTCCCCCCACTGCAACTTCATTGGGTGACTGGCCACAGGGTTAGCAGCAGCACCGTGTATTAACTGCCACCATTAAAAGTTATCCCACAAAACTTGGAGCTCTGGAGAAGAAAAGCCTGGGACATCATCTTGGCTTCAGGCTGCTCCCAGCTCCACTTGTCTTGCCCCAGCTCTCCCAGGGATGACTGGAGTTGCATTTTTGGCAGCCTCTTTAGCTTCAGGGAAGACAGGAGAACATTGAGTTTCTGTGTGCGAGTCATGGCATGGCTCATGTGGAGCACTACCTGCCGTGGCTCTTGCCAGCCCTGGCTACCATGGCTACCAGCACTTCCCAGCATGGCTTCTGTTTGTCTTGGCATGGCCTCCTTGGATGTGCTGTTTTTTCCAGGCACAGAGGAATTTAAGTGGCTTGTCCATGATCATGCTGAAGATTTTGGCCAAAGAAGAATTTCATCCCAGGTAGTCAAGATACACAAGTTGATGTCTTTAAACACCCAAACATTCCTTTACAGCTGCTTTCACTTCTCAGATCTCAGGAGTGATGACCAATGTCTCTTTCACATTCCTCTTCAAAATGCTTCTAGCTATGTTGCTTGAGATAAATAAGCAGAGACATCTCCTTGTTCTGGGTGTTAGTTTTTCATCTCTGCCATGTCAGGCTGGGCACCGGTGCTTGCTAAGCTTGAGCAGATACCTCAAATTCTCTCTCCCACTAACATTTCACCTCTGCATTACAATCTTGTTCCATACCATCAGAAACCAACCAGGAACTCCTCAGGGCAGGGCTGCCTACCTGGGCAGGCTGGGAGGGTCTAGCATACTTTTCACTGCTGAAATAATGAACAATTAATTCATTAATAGCTTGCATGGAATCCCACCAGCAGGTCAAGCATTTTGCAATGGTTAAGAGCTGGAAGGGATCCTTTCTTGTATTTAACTCTAGAGTTATAACTCTGGAAGAGAAAAAAAAACTTACAGACAATTCCTCCTACAACCCTGAGAAATGTGGAGACTTCCCACCAGACAGACAGATGCTGTCTTTCTCCCAGACATCTGGAGACATGCTTTGATGCTGATGGTGGGAAATGTTCTTGGCTTGCTCTGACTGGATGAGTAACCACTGCTATCCAAGACAGTGATTTTGCTATGTAGTTCCTCCCAGCAGTAACTGGGATTGGAAGGAACTGTGAGAGTAATGACACTGGGTAGCTGCATCAGGGTGTGCAAAGAGGATAAATATCATCCTGTTAGTACCCCCACTGCCTCTGTGCTCGATTTAATTGCTCGGCTCCTTTGCTGTTTCTCACCATCATAAGAACTTGAGTCCTTTTGTGGGTTCAAGCTGTAGCAATGACTCTGAACAGCTAAGAAACAAGCAGTATGAGGGAAAATCAGGTTGTAAAATACCTTGCTTATTTATTAAAGTGTAACTTCGGATGCACACAGGAACAACTGGAAGATGCTGAGGTTTCAGCAAAGATCATGTCCCTGTCCAGATATAGACACTCTCAAAATTTTAAAGGTCTGCAGAAGACTGGTGGGCTGTCAGCTCAGAGTGCAGGGAAGAATGAAGGAGCTCAAAGAAGAAACCTTTCCCCTTGGAGCTCAACTCATTTTGGTTCTTTGGGGACCTTGCTTGATCAGCCTCCTGATCAAGGAGACACTCCTGCCATAGTAGACACTCAATGGTACAGTGACAAACATGGATCAAAGTCAATCAAGGAGGTTTTCCCCCCTCACACAGAATGAAAACAAATAAAAAACATGACTTGGTAGAGTCAGGTAATGATTGGACTCGATGATCCTGAAGGTCTTTTCCAACCAAAACGATTCTGTGATGTAGTTTTGTTTTAACCATGCTCTCCTCAGCCCTCGTTTCAAGAACAGGGAAGAGAGGATAACAAGTTTTGCACATACACAAGCATGAAGTCTGCCTTCCACCCTAGGAGGGAGTTCAGTTTGTGTGCAGACATCTCTGATTTGTAAAGACATCCTCTCCCATTAGCAATCAAAGGCAAAAAAGGTTTGGTGGAAAATTTCCAGCCAGTTCAAGTGTCAGGTCTCAACCCTGAGTTTAACTATGCTGGCAGCACAAATCAGCCTGTGAGCCACTCTGACCCCAAGATATGGCCATATACTGCCTCAGATAGGCAGCTTGGCTCAGAGTCTGGAGTTTAAAATGTGCTTAACTTCAGTGCAGTAAAGCCAAAAAGAAGGCAAGAAGCCTGGAGCAGTACCACAGTCCTTAACCCGTGCTGCTGCTGCAATGAGTCTCATACTTGAGTGCCTGCATGTAACCAGACTCCTCGAGGTGGTCTTTTATGTACCTGTAAGGCAGTGTCTGCGTGCACTGCGCTCCCTAAGCAAGCAGAGCACAGCAGTGGCTGCTAATAAAAACACTGGGTGCTGGGGCAGCTTGGCTGTTCAGCTGGATTGCTGCTGACAGTTCAGAGAGTTGATTTATGCCTTTGAGATCATTCTGGGAAATATGACACCCCAGCCTTGTCATCCTGTTGCCATGTCTTTCTGGTCATTTGTGCATTTCTCTGTTGAGTGGAGCAAGCACTATTCCACTATACTACAGACCTGGAGTCAGAAGAGGGCATCAGGAACTTCTCCTTTCTGTGATTTCTTGCCGAAGCAGTGGTTTTCCACTGTGGTCTGTGAGTAACAGTGGGTGTAAAGGCCATTTCAGAAGGGTCTGTAAATGCGACTCAGAGCAGTAAAGGGGATTTTTTTTTCCTCAGATCTCCACAGTCTATTAGCTTAGACAATAGTGTTGAACTTTGTGGTCTTAAAGTCTGTTCCAACCAGGCAATTCTGTGAGTTTGTAGTATCTCAAAAGATACTGAAGCTCCTTTCAAAGATGTTGAGGAGCAGAGCCCTGCTTGTGTTCACTGCCACCGTCTCTTTGCATCTTACTTTCCATTTTTATCTCTCTTTCTCCAGACATTTGTATTTCATTTTGGCTTTGTCTGTCCAATAGGAAACCTGTACACTATGAGAGTAGTGCTGCTTTTGTGAGGTGGTTTGCAGCCCATGCCCTGGGAGGCCTGGCAGGACAGTGATTACTCCTGAGGCTTCAGTGGAAAGGGCTGAGAAAACAACATCAGGTGTCAACACACTGCTTGCTATTGTCTGCCCTTTAAGGGTCAGTTCTCAGGGTCCACAAATCAAGAAAGGCATTGTGAGCAAGGCACACTGACCAGACTTCCGAGGTACTGTAACATTATTACAGTCACGAACATTTCTCTTCACTCCTGCCTTTAGTGGTGCAGCTCTATGGGGTACAGCTCTCCAGTGGCCATGGAGATGTAGCACTTTCTCTGGATTTCTGCACAGATTGTCCAGTGGACTGGAGCAGATGGGTGAGGAGGGCTGTAAGGAGTGATTTGTCATGGCCTGAAGAAGGTATCTGCAATTGCTAAATGCAATGATGCCATGCACATATTTGCTTCTGCCCATTGGTTATGAAAAGGACCCTGGGGGACTAACTCAGCTGAGTTAGTCTGTCTGAAGTTACATGGAGTATCATCCTCACTGATGCTGGCCAAAGTTCGTTGTCTAACACTGGGCTCAACTCTGTCCCCTCAGAACCCTGTCCCTTCCAGAAACTCCAGCCTCAGATGCAGAAGGTCTCTTGCCTCTCCTCTATTTGAAAGGCTCCAAGATCCAGCCAAAACTCCATTCCTAAGAGAACCAGAAAAAGGCTTACTCCACCTATGAGTCTCGTTTGACTTGGTAGGCAAATCAAACCAAACTCCAGCCTCCTGTCACCAGACACTGCAGCCAGCTTTCCCCTGCACCTGCTGCAGTGTAAAGTTCCGTAGTGACAATTCCCCACCGGCAGTGATGTTTGGAGATCTCTATCAAGGCAGGTGTTCAGCAAGTGGCCTCTTTGTAGGGAGAGTACCCCACTCTGCTAACTGACAGCACAAGGGCTGTACAAGGAGGTGAGACAAGGCTCTGCAGCTTAAGGCTCTGCATCGGGTGGCTATTATCTTCTGCACCTGAAAGTCTGGGTTTTAAATGTCATCAGCCATCCACAAACGCTGGAAACAGGTTGGAATACAAACTATTCCTGCTCATGAAATGAAGTTGGATGGAGGGCACCTGGGATTGCCTTTTCAGTGATGCAGGTGAGCAGTACCATCAGAAGAATGATGGCAAACACTGAATAGACCAGTACTCCTAAACACTGCTGTGTCAGCAGGAACCAGAGCTGGACAACAGGCAGAGACTGTTTCACAAAGGAGATGAAGGTTTGATGTGCCTCATATTGGTACCATACAATCTTCTAAAGGAAGAAGGTGCTTCTTGTACTTCTTTCCTGGTATTACTCTGAGCCTCCATTTGGCTAAAGTTTGCCACAAGTTACTGACGAGCAAGTGTCAGGTCACAAAGATCATAAAATGACATTGGGTTGATTCTGTCTGTACTCAGCTCTCTGATTAACTACTAGAAAAGATATCCTAACAGGCACTAGCAAGGTGACAGACAGGCAGAAATCTGCATCCTTGGCGACAGAGCAACTTTCCTCTACCCACCTTCTCTCCCAGGCTACGGAGCTGCATAAAAAAATGAGACCTGAGCTTTGCAGCTTGACTTCCCTGCTTGCTCACAGCTAAAGAGCTGAAATGCCTTGGCTTTGAGGAAGCAAGCATGATAAAGCACCTCCTTGGGCAAGAGGAGACGTGCAGTCTTTGGCACCTTACGGGCCACGTTTATTTGTTACTGATGGGAAGAAGCAGGCGCTATTGGGTGGCTGCAGCACAGGGACACATTATCCCCAGTCAGCTTTCATTTGACTGCTCCTGCTACACAGCAGCTCCTGCAGCCTGCAGAGGCAGAGCTGATTTGCTGCTGGAAGCCCAATGGGTGGAAAGATAGCCCTTCTCAAAGGCATGTCTCTTTCTAATCCTGCTCTTCCACCAGTGGCATGCCGAGAAAATGCAGGTGGCTGTGTGCAGGCCATGTGCATGGAGCCTGGCTCCTGGACGTGGAACTCCTGCTCCTTGCCAACTTTCCTCTAAACCTTCGTTACTCCAATAAATCATGGAGCTGAGTTATGGGGCTCTGTTTGGTGTGGGGCTGCTTTCAATTGCAGTTTTAGGAACTGTGGGAAAGCACAATTGATGCCATATGTGTGTTAGGCTTTCGGACCAGTCGTGGGGTCTCGCTTTCAGTTCTTGGCTGGGATTCAAACATCACAGTGAATTTTCAGGTTCCTCTGTGTCAAGCCTCAGCAAGGGTGGGGAGGAGAGGAGGAAAGATGTGGTAGGGTGAGGGAGGGTGCTGTTGTGTAGTGCTGGGTTGGAGAGGCAAAGAGAGTTAAAAAAGTGCTTCCAGGGATGAGGTATCATAGAATCCTAAAACTGTTTCAGTTAGAAAAGGCTTCTGAGATCGTTGAGTCCAACAGTTGACCTAACACCACCATGGCCATTAAACCATGTCCTGAAGTGTCATGTCCTGAAGTGTCCTGAAGTGTCTATGCATTATTGAATGCCATTTGAAGAGACAGCACTGGCAGCTCTGCAGAGCTCTAGATGGGAGGTGCTTACATTGGCTTTTAGCCCAAACATCAATGGAAATGTCATTATCACTGGACGCTAATGAAGGTGTCTTGCCTCGGAAGAAAGTGAAGCAAGGAGGAAGGAGGAGTGACCCACTCTGCTTGCACTCATTCTTCTGTACTCAGCACTGGTCAGGCCACACCTTGAGCACTGTCAATTTAAGGAAGATGTTGAGGTGTTTAAACATGTCCAGAGAAGGGCAATGAGACTGGTGAGGGGTCTGGAACACAGCCCTACAAGGAGCAACTGATGGAGCTGGGAGTGTTCAGCCCCCAGTTCACCATGGTTCAGGGGCTTTGGCATCTGGATGCCATGGCACAGAGGCTTGCTCTGTAGCTAAGTGGGGTTTTCTAACAGATTGATAAAAGCTCAGATGGAAGGAATTCAGCGTTGGTTTGAGGTTCTGACTAGGAGGGGAATGTTTGTGTGCATGGGGAACATCTACTGTGTCCTTGTGTGCTCCACGGAGTCCTGGCAAAGCCAGCACTGCCCATACATAGGGTTTGCTATCTAATTTGCAGCCATGCAGTTCTTTCTGACACCAGTGGGAGCCACACAGGGCAGGCCTTTACCTTTATTTTGCAGCGGATCTGAGGCTGCTAGATGAAGAGCTTCTGATGAGGGAAAGGAGACAGAACCTGCAGGTGGGAGACTGCTCCAGCAGTTGAAACCCTGGTCAGGTTCCTCTTGCAGCTAGTTTGAAAGGGCCCCAGCCACCATCTGTTCTCGAGGACAAAACTGTTGCTGTTTCAAAACACATGCACTGGCATTTAAAAGGCACACACAGAAAAATCTCACTCAAACAACTTCTCTTTATGAAGTGGAGCAGCAGCCTCTGGCTGGTCAGTGATGCTGGGTCTAACTGGATGCCAGTGCTTCCACCCACGTCTTGATTCCTCATCTAAAGTTTGTTTCTAACAAGAATCACAGGAGTCACATTGGGAACGCTGAAGTCAAGGGAAGAAACCGTGGAAATCAGATGGTGAGGAGACTGTGGTGATTTGCAGCCAGTGTATCTGTGTGTGCCAGCCAAACCTGGATGGACTCCGGATGGCTCGTCCCTGTGTCACAAGCCCTGCAGTGTGTCTGCTTCACAAAGTGAGGTCTCATTTGCAGACTAAGGGGCCTACCCTTCTAGCACAGGAAGAGCTGGATTTTTTTCTTCCTGGCTGCTGTAAAATGGCCAACATGTGTGGCTGGGGTGCCTCAGAAAAAACAGATCTACTTTCTGCAGAGGAGGTGGTGAAGAGAGGCACTCACTGAAATAGTCCTGTTGAAATGCCCCCCCACTTTTGCTGAGCTTTCTGCTCAAGGCTCTGGTCCAGGATAGCTGCATGCCAAGAACCTCTGACTGCTGCTGCATCCCAAGATGTGATGTGATTCCAGAAAAATCTATTAGCTGGCCTATACGTTTAGCTAGTGTCCATAAAAGCACTAGGCTGCTGCTCTGCACATGAAACACTGCCAGATCAGAGGAGCCCGAAGCAATGGCCCTGGGTGACAGCAAATTCAGGCAAGGAGCAGTGCGAGCTGCCAACATGTGATAGGTCTGGGTTCAGAGAGAGGAATGAAAGCAATCTCTTTACTGGCTCTTCTGCTTTGATTCATTCATTCAGAGCAGCACAGATGGAGAAGGAACAAAGGACAGTCATTTGAGCTCTAGAGAAATCTCAGATGGGAAATGGTCACCCCTCTGCTCATCTGTTCCCTCTATCCAGCAGTTGTGCCAGCAGTGCCAGGAGGAGGCACACCAAGGGCTCTTATCTGCTCAGTACTGCTCCATGCATCACCAGGAAGGGGGAATACAAAAGCTTTCTATAACTATATGATGCTAAAAATACCAAGGGAAAGGTGGAATGGGGTTAGAGCAGTTCCAAGGGAGCTCTCTGTGTTCAAGAGGAAATTAAAGGGAAAAACTGGGTTAAAAACTCAAGGGAAACTTTCAAGTGGCAACAGCTATTAGAATGCTTTCTGTTGTGCTGTAGAAAGGCTTGTCTGCTTCTGCCTCTCTGACAGTGTTAGGCTGTGTGGATGTGTTTGTGGTGTGAGAACCACATTGCACACTTGCCCTCCAGAGCTTCCCTTCTATTTAAAATGGGCAGAGCTCCAGCTTTCAGAGTGTGAACAAACCCTAGAGCATGATGCTGATGTGATACCTAAGGTAGGAGAGAGCAAAGTGAGCTCCTGTGTTCATCCCCCATGTCCCTCCTCTGTCTTGCTGACCATGAGATGGGGCTGTCTGCTCCTGCTAAAAATCAAGGCAGATCAGAGTGGACACTGCCAGACAGTGAAATCTGCATCAGGAGGACACCGCAGTGACCAGCCAGGTATGACCTGGAGGATCAGGAACATTCTCTTAGAGGAGGGGTTTGGGGGTAATCATACTTTCATTCCATCTCTGTACTAAAACAGTTCAGATTCTTCATTAAAAATCCTGCCAAGTATATTCTACTGACAGACAAAGAGGTAAAAGTGCACAGCCAGTTCCTCTTGACCCCTGGAGGAACTCCTGTGCTGTGTTGCTGATACAGGTTGGATTTTGTCTTTCCCTTTCTGTTTCAGATGAGGGTCATCCAGGTACTCACAGCTGTGGGTCACTTCAGGTCTACAGCTGTACTTAGCTTCTGATGTCATTTCTATCTGGGTTAATTTGTATTGTGGAGTCTGGGGAGCCCAGAACCAGTGCTGGAGACAGGGAGAGGAATACGGTTATTGAGTGGTATTGCAACTTGTGAAAGGTCTGAAATTCATTGGAGAAAAAGCAGCTCATCAGCTGGAGCCTAGAGAGCTTGACAAGGCTAAACCGGCCGAGGATGTGTCCCTTTGGGTGTCCCAGTGCTCTAGAAACCCTTTTAGGCTACAGTTAACCAGGCAAGCAGCAATGCCTGACTCTGCTCCCTACACTGACACCATTCCCCAGATCTCAAACAAGCAACTACTCCCCAAGGCTTTATCCCAGCTTCCTGAAGTCACTCCAAAGCTTCCTATTCTGTCCTTTCCATCTGGCTTCTGCCCAGGCATTCTCACTGGGCTTCAACGCAGCAGGGAGCAGTAATGTGCCAGGCAGCTGGGAGACCTCTCTCCTGTATGTCAAAGTGAAGGCCAGCATGAGCTGCTTGCTATTTCACTGAACTCTTGGCATCTCAGGGGCCAGTCTGCTGGGCAGGGTCCCACCTGCTGCTGGGTTGTGGCAGCACTTTGCACGCTGCCCAGGATGGCTCTGGACACATGCTCGATCCTCTCCACCTCTGATCAGCAGCCAGGACAGGCGCAGAAGCCCATGCATGCATGAAGCCATGTGCATGGAGGCTGACTGCATGTTGTGACTTCATGGTATTTTAGTTGCACACAGGCCTGCCTCCTGGATGAAGCCAGCTAACGTGGGCTGGAGGTCAGGGACTCCTTTTCTGCAAGGGGAGGAAGGAAGATGTCATCCGAACCCACATATACACTGTATCCCAAACCCCTTCCTTCCTTCCAAGAGGGCCGGTGGCATCCTGGCCTGTATCAGGAACAGTGTGGCCAGTAGGATGAGGGAGGTTCTTCTTCCCCTGTACTCAACACTGGTCAGGCCACACCTTGAGTGCTGTGTCCAGTTCTGGGCTCCTCAACTCAAGAGAGATGTTGAGGTGCTGGAAGGTGTCCAGAGAAGGGCAGCAAAGCTGGTGAGGGGCCTGGAACACAAACCCTATGAGGAGAGGCTGAGGGAGCTGGGGTTGTTTAGCCTGGAGAAGAGGAGGCTCAGGGCAGACCTCATTGCTGTCTACAACTACCTGAAGGGAGGCTGTAGCCAGGTGGGGTTGGGCTCTTCTCCCAGGCAACCAGCAACAGGACACGGGGACACAGCCTCAAGTTGTGCCAAGGGAAGTATAGGCTGGATGTTAGGAGGAAGTTGTTGGCAGAGAGAGTGATTGGCATTGGAATGGGCTGCCCAGGGAGGTGGTGGAGTCACTGTCCCTGGAGGTGTTCAGGAAAAGCCTGGATGAGGCACTTAGTGCCATGGTCTAGTTGACTGGATAGGGCTGGGTGCTAGGTTGGACTGGATGGTCTTGGAGGTCTCTTCCAACCTGATTGATTCTATTCTATTCTATTCTATTCTATTCTATTCTATTCTATTCTATTCTATTCCTTTGCATTCCAGCCCTCCTCTGGACAACCCACAGCTCTCCTCTGGCACTGAGAGTACAGAGGGAAAGGGGATCCCAGTTCCCTTGACACTGGGAATGAAGTGACAACAGCACCCTAGGGAAGTGCTTCACTTGATCCCCAGTGACTCCAACATCACCGAGCTTTTGCTAAGGCCAGGCTGTGCTGGGAGGTCACCTGCAGTCAGGGCTCCACATAAGCAGCCTTTGCCTGGGCTCAGGAGAGCACACAAAGGTGTTTGCACGCTATGGGCTGCAGATTGCAGCCCTGCTGCAGGACAGGCTCTGGGCATTAGCGGGGAAGCAGACCCATCAGCTGGCTCCAGGGAAGCAGCCACAGAGCACCCTCAGGAACAAAAACTCTCACCAAATTCCTTGGGGGACAAGTCACTTTAACCCTGAGGCCCAAAGACATTCTGGGATGGTGCTAACCCTAGGATGACTCACAGGAAGACCTTGAAACCCATGGATATTATTCCTGGCATCCATCAGGAAGTCTCAGTGTGATTTTAAATCCCATCTGGCTCCAAGATTCATTACTAAAAGATTTTTTGAAAGGGGAGAGGTTTTGCTTGTTGATGCTTTTCCTGGTGTCTCCTGCTGACCACAACCCAGATGATATCCCAGCCAGGCAAGGTACTCCCCTGCCTGCAGAATGACTGTACAGGTGCATTTGCAGGAGGATTCCTCTTGTGTCAGAAGCAGATGACCCTCCAGCCCAAGGTGTTCCTCCATCCTTCATTGATGGAGGAAGCTGAGAGCTAGTCCCTGGCCATGGCCCCTCCACCCCTGGGCAGAAGAAGAGCCTGGGGTTTGATGTTTCCCCTTCTCCTGCTGGGTGGCACCACCACATCTCAAATGTGCTTATACTTTCTGTATCTGTGTATATAAGGCACATTTATCAATGTTCTGATAAGTGTAGTGACATGAGGAGAGAAAGAATGCATGCCACAAACTGCTGTAAAGTCTAACCCTTAATGCACATCACATACAATTAAAGTAAATTTAGAGGGGAAGGTGAAAAAGAGCAAACTTTGGTCCAGAGTTGGACAAAATCCAGTCAGAATCTGAGGGCCAGGAAAACCAGAGGGATAGAACAAGCCTGCCCAAACCTCCCTCTTCCATTGCACTCAAACTTTCCTTTCAAGTCTTGCCTTCGTGCTCAGAGCAGTACTTTAAAAGACTTCTGTGAGTTAGGATGAAGGCTCAGAAATTCTTTTGATGGTTACAGGATCAGGCAGAGGAGAAAAAGTCTTTTAGAGAACCTGGCAGAGGTATCTGGGTTGCAAGGGAGTGTGTCCACGCATCTTCAGATGCTGGATGAGCCTGTGGAAGTGCTGGCTCTGGTCAGATGAGGTCACTTCATCTCCTATCAGCAGCTCTGACTCGCAGCTCAGCTCCAGAAGTCAAAGGCACAAGTGCTGCACTCCTGGCAGCACTCAGAAGAGATGTCTTGGGTGTAGCTGGACCTGGGGATCAAACTTTCATGTAGGCATTTTCCTCACAGCTCTGAAACACAAAGAAAAAGCAAAACACCTCAGGCTGGGGGACACCACATGAGCCATGCCTGGAGCCAAGGACAAAAAGAGGCCTCACCTACATCTGAGACATTACCCGAACAATGTGACAGTGTGTATGGGGAGCCAAAAGTCACTGTTTCGTCTTCCAAAATATTTTACTCTGCTGGACAGTAACAAAAGACTTGCCGAGGGCTATGTGAGGTCTGTGTTCTGCCACAGACCATCTGTGTGAAAGCAATGAAGCTATTTAGTTCTCCTGCTCTCCAGTCTCTCCATTTGTAAATCAGAAAAGAAACAGCACATCCCTGTGCTGGAAGACTGTTGAGAAGATAAGAGGGTTAAAAGGGAGGATGCCCTAAAGAGGGCTCATGAAAGTCTGGATTTTTCAACTGAGGAGTCTCAGTTTCAGGCTGAACCTTCCTCTCTTGAGGCTGTGAATTGTGGAGATGAGCTCCTGTTGGTGGCAGCTCTTCAGCCCAGCTCTGAGCATGGGCTCAGTGGGCAGAATTGGCAACATCCTCCAGGTTCTTCAGATGTCTCCCAGATGGACAGCAACAGTGAGATAAATCCCTCACCTTTGCCTTTGTGACTCTAGGGCAAAGCTGGACAATTTTGTGTCCTGAGGAGAGTCATGGACAGACTATACTAGCCTAAAAGATCTGCTCATCAACCTCAGCCTTTGGGGGGTGAAAAAGGCAAATCCAAGGCACTGTTAATTTCCTGCATTTCCCTGTCTCTTAGATAAATCACAGGGATGCTCTGGATTTCAGACCTTGTAGGCTTCCAGGATTCCCATCAAGGAGCTTGGAGGGAGAACTGTCTCTCATTAGCAAGGTTCTTTGCATAAAAAATAGGAGCACTGGTTCTGATTCCTCAAACTAAGAGGATGGTCTCATAAATATCTCAATGTCCTCCCATTCCCTCCCCTCTCTGGGGGTTGATGCCTCTAAGCTCCTCGCAAATCTGCACAGGCACTTTGGGCAGAGAAGGGGATGGCTGTATCAGGAAGAAGCAGCAGGGCATTTTTAAGAGGCAGGACATAATGGCCCATGCTGGGAAGCAGCCAAGAGAACAGAAATAGCATATGGAAAAGGCTCTCTGAATGCAGTGTGTGCTGCTGATTCTTAGAAATAGTCAACAACACCTCTTTATGTGCCGCAGTTTGTATCCCAAAGTGAGAATTAAACATCCTCTCTGCTGAGACAACAGAGCCCATCACAGAGAGCTTCCATCAGCGGTACAGGTATATTGCATGATGCTGTCCCAGCTGCCCTCTGTGCCACGATCTCCCTTCCAGCAGTGAGGAAACTGAGGACCATTTCAAATACCTTGCCCTTGGCCATAGCCCTTGTCAGTGGCAGCCCTGAGACGAAGGCTGGGGAGCTACATGCACTGCTGCAGCTTTATCCCTGTGCTGTGTCACAAAATATTATCTCTCACTTTGATGCATCCAGATTTTCTTGACATAAATTGCTGAAATCGCTGAGAGAGGCATTTATTTCAAAGTTCATCACACAGTACACAGGGAGAGAGGAGTTGAGTAACTGGAAAAATCAACTCGGAGTTGCATCACCAGGAGCCAGAATGTTTGTTTAGTCCTTTGTGAGATGAAGCAAGCTCCAGTTTGGCCTCATCCAGGCATGATTAGCCAAGAGATAAGGAAAGGTTTCTGGACTGGTCCCTGATACTGAGCAGTTTCAGACACGGAGGTATATAGATCCATATTTTAAAGAACAAGTAAAGGGGAAGATAATAAAAGCCTCTTCCCCATCTGACTTCACCAACAGTCACATCGGCTCTAACAGGCAGCTTCCAAAACGGCCAGCCCCTGCCCTGGGCTGTGCTTCTCCTTTTACCTTCACTCCCATCCTTCCCCAACCTACAACTGCAGTAAATTGTAGAGGCAGGGGCATTGCAACGAAAACCCAGTTCAGTCAGATCAAAGGCAACTTTTATCTCCCGTTCTCTTTGGGGTCCAAAACTCACAGGAGCACAGCTGCTGGTGCAAGCTTGCAGCTGTATTGCTCCCAGATGATAACATAGCTGTGGCTTTAAGGTCTTCTGTGTTAGCTTAAGCTAAGACACTCACCTCCTTCCAACTCAAGCAAAGCTGTTCACTGAACTGCCCATACACTGTCCTTGTCTCCTGTCCCAGCATGGGATGATGCAAGAGAGATAAGCATAAGGAAATTCTCCAAGACTGGTGATTTTTTTCCTGCTGGCCCACAGTGGCAGCTGACCTTGCTGGTATTTCTGATTCCACGTTGTTCCACATCTCACAGCGCCACCCAATGCATTCTGCACCAGCCAGGGCAAATCATCATTGCCTTTAAAGACCCCTGGTGTAAATGGCAGAGTGAAAATCCTGCTGTAAGGTCTGGGCTTTCAGGGGCTTTTCCTCAAAAACTGAGATCTTGTTGGTCTCTAAGAATTTAGCGTTTTAACCACCCCATATCCAGCCCAAGCCTCCCATGAGACAGCAGAGGTGTTGGTGGCTCTGGACACTTTGCTCTCAGCAAAAAGCAGGGGTTTGTGGACTGACAAAGGCTGATGTGGTTTTGAAGTTGTTTCCTCAGGCACAGGCAACCTTCTTGTGCAGCACTTCGCATGGCAACGCTCCATGAAGGGAACTAATCCACATTTAACCTTGTACAAATAAAAAAGAAATGTGAATTCAAAGAACAGTAAACATTGCAGAGAACTTGCTCTGGGCTTTCTGAGGCAGCTGGCTTGGTCTTTGCTGTGCCTTCACTGACTGCCGAAGGATCACAGAATGAACTCACAGCACCCGTGAGTTCCTCCTCCCAGCTTGCAGGATCACTGCCTCCGTCTCAGGTCCTGGGGCACATAGGAAACTCCAGGCTCCAATTGCTCTCAAAACTCACCTTCCAAGTGAAATGATGTGCTCCAGGCAACTGAAAAGATTGCTTTGTCTCTAAATGTATTAACTAATAAATATATCAATCGATTAAAGTCAAGTATTAGCCCCAACCCAGTGAGGGAGGGGCTGAACACTGGAGATTGTTCAATCGGGACAAGGGATTTTTCTATGAAAAAGAAGTTGTGGCTGTGATTTGTTTCTCCTCTTGACCTTGGGAGACCTTTACCTACATCTATTTCTCAGACCTAAATTAGCACCATAATGACATAGGGCTGGAAAATTATACTTAAACCTCCCAGCTATTTCTGGGTTACAGAGGCTCTTTCTTTTTTTCAGCCTAACCTAGTTTTCCAGTGGAACCTTCCCAGCCTCTACAAAGGACATCCCAGTTTTTACTCCCTATATAATTATATAAAGTCTGGCCTACATTTGTGCCCTCTCACTCAGTCACCTTTAATGTCAGCGAGGGATACTGCTCCCTCTGGAGAGATAAAGAGCAGGGGGAACGATTGACATTTCATCCCTGCTTCTGCCCTGAAAATGGGCTGCACCAAAGTCCCCACCATAGCCTCTGAAGACTCTTATCAGTGTGTGCTTGGCGGTGACTCGGTTGCCAAAGTCAAGTTATGCCCAACCATCTCAAGGGTCTTGTGGCTGTAAATGTGAAAGAACCATCCCTTCTTCATGGGATAGGTTGAAGATCTGGAGAAGGTCCTGGAAAGAGAGAGTGGTGCTGTCATTGCGCAGGATGGGCCTTTCTCTCCAGTGTAGTCACAAATCTCAGCAAGCCTGTGATGATTTCTGCTATGTTTGCAGGCTGAATTGCTTAGGGGAAAAAAATGCTGCAGTCTCCCAATAATGTTAAAAATTGCAGGTCTTAAAACCCAGTTCAATTCCATTTTAATCTTGTAGGTGCCACCAAATTTACAGGTATTTTGTTTGTTTGCTTGTTTGATTTTTTTCCCCCTCCAGGGAAATGCAGTGAAATGCAGGCCACCACAGCAGCCACCACAAAAACATCTTGTCCCATCTGAAGGAGAAATGTTTTTTTTCTGCATATGCAGAAACTTCTCCAGGGGAGCAATCCTGAAGGAAGCATTGGACATCTGCAGACCTCAGCATCAGTCACTTCCAGCTTTGGTCTCATTTCCTCCCTAGAACCAGTGTCAGGACAAAAGTGGAATCAAACCACTGGCTTTTCCAGCCTCAGCCAGATCATTCTGCTGCTTTCAAGGGGCTTTGAGTCAAGCTGCACTTTGCTACATCAGCAGTACTCAAGTTTAACAGAATTGACACCTCATGCAACCAGAAAATATCTGCAGAGCTTGAAAGTCTGGCTGGCCCCTCGCCTTCCCAGGCAGAAGCAAAACCTCTGAGCTCTGTGCTGGGCAGATGGCAAAACATGGGCACATTTCCATGGTCAGGCTGGCTTTTTGTTTTGCCACTCTTTGCTGAGTGGTCCCGAACTGGCACCTCCAGCATGGAGTGCCACAACCTTGTGCTGGATAGAAGGGAGTGGGCTTGTTTTACCATGGTGCTGACCCTGTTGCAACTCAGCCATTGGGCAAGGAGGTCTCATCTGGCTCCACAGACTCCTGAGTCATTTTGTTTCAGTTATGGGAGACAATAAAACATGACCCAAACCACAGCTGTAGTGCTGAGCCCAGCACTCTCTCCAGAAACACTGGGCTCCGCTCACCCTTGGCTGAGGGCCTGGGAAGATCTGGACACTTCTATCCTGGGTTGAAAAAAGTTTCCTGACTTATTACTGGGAACACCCAAAAAATGAGAAACCATGAGTCAAAATAATGGACAAGTTCCTCCAACTAACTGCTTTCCATTAAAAAAAAAGAAGAAATAAAATGGAGTTGTGTGGTGGTTGGCACCTTCTGATTGCTGCCCACAGATGATGTGTGTGCACCCCACCCTGCCTTGCATGGGAAGCCCATTCTGCTGCCAGCCTACCTAAGATGAAATGATTGGAGTGGAAAATGCGAGGTCTGCTTAAGGATGGAGGAGATGGATGAGCCAGGAACACCCTTCCCTGTAAGGGACGCCTCAGCCTGATTTATACCACTTTACCATATTGCATGGTTCCCTCTACAGGTGGCAACAAGAAACATTGGCCACTCGGGGGTGACTGATGTGGAGGGAAAGAAATGCAAACCAAGGCAATAAAAAGTTAGTGTCTGACTGAGGAAGGGGCTTTGATTCTGGCTGGGAGGAGGTTTGCTCAGCTGGTTTTCAGGCTGGCTTGGAGAAATTCCTACTGAATCTTTAGTTTTGGTTTGAGGATTATAAAATCCCTGTGTTTCAGAGATCAAACTGGATGCTGACCAAGGAATGGTCATAATACACTTCAGGTACTACCATGACGTGGAAAATCATTATTATGATTAATAGTAATAATAATAAGAGGAACCTCCTCTGAAGCTTTTGGCCACCACTGTGGGACAACTAACAGGTGGCAATCAGTTAAGTCCCTTTGCACATTTCCCCCCTGCATGCAGACTCACACTTTTGTGAGGAATTTGAAGGATGTACCAGCAAAAGACCTGAGAAAACACACCACCATCACGGAGGTGTGAATCTGCCTGCCTAGTGCTTGGCAGGGTGCTTGCGTTGCCACCTCCTTGGTCACCTCAAGCTTCAGCAAAGGCTATAAACTTGACTGATGACAGCAGCTGACAAAATTCAGGCCACCCAAGAAAAAGAGGCACCTTTGCAAGCAGAGGCCAGCATGAGGCAGGCATCTGGTTCTCCATGAGCATCTTACTCTCCTTGGCTCCAATGAAAATCCCAGCCCTGATCAGCAGCAAACAGTCGAGGTTGTGTGCAGCACTGGCTTTCACCAGACCTTAGCATGGATGAGCAGAGAAGGTTGTGTTTCATCTGACATCAAGGCACATACTGCAACTTTAGACTGGGCAAACTGCTTAATGGACTTAAGAACACACAGTTGTAGGTTTGTATGTGTTTCACTCCCAGACACGCTGCAAGGTAAGGGACACCCTTCCTTGAGCTGAGTGCTCATTCTCCACCAGTGGACATACTTCTCAGAGTAGCAGGTCCTGTCTTACAGCTTTAGGGGTCTTTCCCTCCCCTCCCTCAATGGATAATTAGAACGAATAATGCTTTGGCTGAAAGCAGATGGGGAGGCAAAAAGTCACCCAAAAGAACATCCCAACATCAGCAAACAGGAATTGGTTGCTCTGCAGCATGAAGTATCTGGTTCCTAACTGCTTTGGCAAGTGAACAGACACTTAGTCAAAGAAGTAATCGTCCTTTGAAAAAGAGGGCCAGTGGAAATGTTGTAAGTGCTCTTTTCCTCCTGTCTGTCCCCCAGCTGTATGATCTGGATGTTCCTAGTGTACAGAGCAGTTGGCTCACAGGGAGGTTAAGGGAGGGGTGGTCTGTCCCCTTTCCCACCACCCCTTGTAGTGTGGTTGCTGTTAGCCATACAGCAAACATTGCACAGCTGCTCAGCTCCACCTCCACCCTCAGCTCTAGGTCTGGGTACTCGTTTTTTGTAGGTGACTGCTTCATCATTTGGATGAGACTGCTTAGGGAAAGAGACACAAAAGTGTCTCATCCATTGAGTTATCATCCAACAAACACCAATTTAGACATGTTCTACACCAGGTCTGTGTTCAAACCAGTGTGTTCAAGAACCCCTGCTGCACTCTGATCACCCTTAAAGTGATCTGTACTTAGTCCAGCCATACTCCATAACCTCCATGACAGCTGGCACTGGGTTGCACAGGTCAGTTGTTTTTCTTCCATCTAAAATCCAGCCTGGTCCTTATCTGCACTTTGCTGAACCTCCTCCTGATCATAAAACACTGGGAGCAACCATTTGAGGGCTGGCAGTGGGATTTGGAGACAGCTCTCCAACTACAAAGGACTCATCTTTCTGCAAGAGTGACCACAGGCTGTTTGGAGAGGTGCTATAGATTTGTCCCACAAATAATTACAGCGATACAGAGCTTGGAAAAGAAATCCACAAATGTGTATTTTCAGGTGACATTTCTTTGATTATTCCTAATTGCACTTGACTCACTGATGCAAACTCCAAATTAATGAGCTCTTATGGTACCATGGAGCCCAGATTATAAACTTAGACAGCAACCAAAACAGTCATGATAATGAGCCACACAACGGTGACGCTTTTCCCCCTCAGCTCTCCCTTTTCTTCCCACCTCCCTCCGGACTTGCAGCAAGAGCTAGGCTGTCTGCTTGTCTTGCTGTGATGGATTTCAATTCCCTGGACCATCCTCAGTATTTGTTTTCCAAAGTCTGATGTTTTGGAGGAATTATTCAAGAAGATAAACAGGCTGGCTCCCACTTGCCACCTCTTGTTTTGCACTTTGATGGCAAAGCTTTTTTAGCAGGGATCCTCCTCTGTGTGTGTACTACTCCTGGCACGAAGCAGCCCTTGTCTAGGATGGGACACAGGCAATGAAACACAATCAGCATCTTAAAAGCATCTTTCATTCTCACAGAGCAGGACAGCACAATGCACACTGATAATCCCTCACAGCTGCTACACAGCCTTTCTGTTTCTTTTTCTTTTGCCTGTTAAAACCTGAAGCTGGACAGCCCTCTGTGTCTGCCGAGAACAGAGCTGAGCCGCGGGAAGGTGCTGGGTGCCGTCGGCAGCTGAGTGGCAGCCCTGAGGTACCAAGCCCTCCCCTCCCCCCGCTGCTGGGGATGCAGAAAGCTGCAGGTTTTACACGTCAGGTTTTTTTCCCCTGAAGCTCAGTGACAGAGAGGATTCAGTGCCATTTCTCAGGGGAAAGTTGTGCTCAAGCCCTCTTGTGAACGGGAGCTGAAGAACCTTGCATGTTCCCTGTGAACCTCTTGGCTGACCTCTCAATTTGTGCTGTGTGCCAGGGAACCCCTCTTTATCTCAACACTCTACACACCTAGCACAAATCTGGCAGGCCACCACAGTGGCCTGAGATGAAATGGGTATAAAACACCAATTCTTGGAGCCCTCTCTCTAATTGCTCTCCCTGGAAATTAGCAAGATGGACTGCCAGGACCTTTCTTATCTTGGGTGAGCCCCACCTTTGAGATGAACTTGTCATCCTGGTCCTTGAAGCTTATAATTTCTGCCTTGTTTGAAGGAAAATCAGAGCAGTATAATACGCAAAGGGGAACACCATGGGTTTGATTTTCTGTATTGTCTGAACCCTGTAAACAGGTCCCAGGCACAAATAATTATTTGTAGGTCACGTTCCTCTATCTCAGAGGAACCATTTCTGTTGTGCAACCTTGTGCTGATGCAGCAAAATAAGAAAAACAGCCTGAAGGGGAGAAGCAAACATCTCAGTCTCCTCTTCCTAACCCACAGAAAGATCTGAGTGAGAACAGCTGCTCAGCAGAAGCCTCTCCGAACAAGAGTGGTTTAAATTAGTAGGATTCTGGCTAATTAAAAGCCTATAAAGACATAATTAAAAGAACTGAGACCAAGCTATATCGAATTAGTCCACCAGCCGCCTTCCAAGTCATTGCAGAAGGATGCAGATGGCTGTTTTCACCTCACAAGTCCAAAGCACCTCTGAATGCACCAGCCAGAGTGAGAGTTGGTGGGGGGTGGACCTGCTGGGGAGAGCTAGAGAAGATGCTGCCATGAGGGAGTCAATCCCAAGGCAACCTCTGCCACGGCCAGCATGGGGAGAAAGGAAATTTGCCCTGTGACTAGGTCAGTCTCCCAGGAAGGTGTCAAACAGAGAATTGGTTCTTCTCTCTCACATCAGTGCTCTCCTCATGCTCTTGCAAGGACAGGAGTCACGGTGGTGGTGGTAAATCCTCAACTAAAGCACCCTGCTGCTCACAAATGAGCTCTGAGGCACTGTTGGCCCTAGGGCCTATCCACAGCTCCATGTTGCCTTGGGGATGGATGCAAAGAGCAGCATCCCAATGAGAGTGCCATAGAGTACAGCCAAAGATGGCTGGAGGGGCAAGGAAGAAAAGGGGAGGGGAAGAAGGAGAAAGATGTGGAAAGACAGAGAAAAGGGGGAGAAAAAATGACAGACAAAGAAGAGGAAAATGAAAGATGAGAAAGGTGAGAGGAAGACAGAAAGAGGAAGGGGGGGGATAAAAAGGAAAATAATGGGGAAGACAAAGAAGAAAAAAAGGAAATATATAAATAAGACAGAAAAATAGGAAAAAGGAAAACAAGAAAGAAAGAGAAAGACAGGAATAAATTGGAAGAGATGTAAATAAACAGAGAGAAAGAGGAAGGGAAAGGAAGAGCAAAGGCAGCATGGACACTTCCAGCTGTTCAGATACAGCAAAGGCACCCCTCCACAGCTGTGCCTTCCATGTCCACCCCAGCAGGCTGCAGCTCTACATGGCACATGGAGAACCCCAGGTGCGCTGGAAACACCTGCCCCACCAACAGGTCCTCTAGGCCAAGGGGTGCTTGCTGGGGTCATCGACGTTCCCTTGCATGCAGCAAAAGAGGCTCAGGTGAGGTTGGGAAACGGAAGACCTGCAAAAGGCCTGGACTGGCCATGAGATTCACTGCACCCAGATGAGTACAATCTGCAGAACATAAAAATGCTACAGCTTCCTTTAGGAGGCAAAAAACACAACTATGTGATAGCAGATGTGTTCAGAGCTGACTTACAGCTTTAGCTCACAGCTGCCGGAGAGGCTCTCGGTAGCTGCAGCTGCTCACACACCCGGCTCTGCTGGCTGACGGCAAGCTCAAAACACCAAATGCTTCCTTCTGTTGTGTCACGGAAGCCACAAGTGAGGAGATTTTCCACAAATCAAGGAATTTTTAAATGCTGTTAGGAGACAAAAGAACTGCTTTGGATTTTGAGCAATGTTTGGCCAAAAAAATCCCACCAAGAAATCCAGAAGTGAGATATGTTTGTGAAGTGGGGAGCTGTGACAGGCTGAAAAACTGAAGGTGGCTGTTTGAAAACAAAGTTAGAATCTGGCTACCTCCAGATGATGCTTCCACCAGGAAAAAGAATAAGTAATTCTACAGCAGTCTGGGCGCTTTGCTTTAGTAAATAAGAAAAAAAAAGGAAATAAAAGGAGTAGGAAAAAAGAAGAAAAGCAAAGTAAAACAGGTTGAGAAAAACAGAACTCCAAATAGCTAAGAAAAGGACTTTTTTGTCTCATACATCCCTGTCTCCCTGCTGAGGGCTGAAAGGAGAGCCTGTGCAAACCCACTGTGATGGGCATTTGCATAATTCTGTGGCCACGGCCACCAAAACTGGGATGCCAGTGGCATGAGCCTGTCCCACATCAGGATGGATGTGTGGTTTCCCTGCCCTCCAGCTGCTGCTGGTGTGTTTATCAAGAGAAATGGGTGTTTTCAGGGACAAAATCTTCCTCCTCCCACAGTGCACCATAAAAGCGAATGATCAGTAATGCCAATGCTGTTGTGCCTCTATAAGTCACACTGGTACCAGCCCTGACAAGGAGACCAGGCAATGAGCAGCTTGTGCTACCCAGCTAATGGGAGAAGAGAGAATGCTTGCAAAGCCCAGAAGCAGAGTTAGGGCAAAGTGAAGACTTTCTCCACTGCTTTCTTGATGAAATGCAACTTGTGCAGATTGGCTGTGTCAGTCTGACTGCCTCTGAACAGAGTCTGAGCCCATTAGTAGACACCCATCAGCCCTAAGAATAAAGCACAGGAATAAAGGTGACAATATTGAGCTTCTCTCTCAGTAGCCATGAAAGAATCCAGTAGCAGCTGTCAGGAGAAGCTGTGTTTGGAGTCTACATCTCACCGGGCACCAGCAAGTTCAACTGACAAGCCAGGCACTGTCAGGAAAGCACTCTTCAGAGTCACTCCTGTTGAACTCCTGGTTGGAGTCTGTTACAGACCACCC
>WAAF01000430.1:0-35676 GCA_013400475.1 Tricholaema leucomelas
AAGATCTGGCAGTGCCTGTTAAGCAATTCATCCAAGGTATTTTTACTAGTTTTCATATTAGAATAGTGCCTTTTCACTAGTTTCTTTAACTGACAAAACACTGCCAGTGCAGCCACTCTGGTACACCTGAGAATGTCAATAAGTAAAAAACAAATGAAAAAACACAAACAAACAAAAGGATGATTAAAAAACCACAATGACACAAATAAGAAAAGTCATGCTGAAAAAAATAATGGAAACAAAAGATGATGAGTTAAGAGAGAAAAAGATAAAGGGTTTAATAAGGAAAAGTAGGAGATAGAGAGCTGAGAGGAGAGAAGAGGAAAAGGAAAAGGATAAGGATAATGAAAAAGAACTGGAGAGAAGAATGAGGAAAAACGGTAATGAAGAGAATCATAGGGAAGTGTGAAGTGAGAGCTGAATAAACAGCTGCATGTCAGAACTCAAGTGAAAAGAACTGAGCTGAAGTGTTGGGATCAGGAAATTGGAATAAGACATCAAAGACAAAAACTTATGAAAGTACACTGAGAAAATAAGTAGGCTGGCAGTGAAAAACAATTGCTAAAATGAGAGTTACTTGATGTTGTGACATGAGTGGACATGAGAAAGTTTTAAATATAAATAGCAGTGAGAGAGGAAAGGGAGTTTTAATCCTAAATTCACACATATCCACCCCCATTACTGAAATACTGCCTGTTATCTAACAGAAATGTGTAGCATAGACAGGAGTATGTGCATCAAACTTCATTAGACCATGAATAAAATAAAAGTGATTGCAGACATTTGTAATTCTAGTACCACTTCATTTTCTTCAGCTCTTGGGTGAGAGAGCAGAATTACTGTGTATGTTATTTTAGTGGCTACACTCATCCTGCTATGTCACTACATTCTCTTTGTTTAAAGCAGCTTTATGATGAGTGAAATATTTATAGTGTTTCCCACATTAAGGTTTTTATTAAGTGGCACACTAACGTAGATAGAATAATCCGTATTAAATGAATCTCCATTTTTAATGGTTTACTGCATCTGCTCTGTTTCCCAACTGCTATTTGGTTTAGCAAGAGACCGAGAGTCTTGAAATCTTTTGTGAAATGAACATCTTACTGGAGAGATTGTTCCTTGAACCAAACCCACTTAGAAGAAATTCCATCATGCTCTGCCCTTCATATCTGTACACTTGAAGCCAGAACACCCATTTGTATATCTGATTCCCATTTCTGGATTACTGCTATTTTTCATTTTCTGATTATTCCCTCACTTTTTTCCAAGAATTTATTTTTTGTGCCAGATCCACTTTCAGATAAGTCCAATATCCATGCAGGTAGCATTTCTTCACAAGTGTTTTTTCCTCAGCTGTTGCAAACCTGCATGTGCATTCCACAATGTTCCAGCATACTGCAAAGACAATCCATACTGTTGCAACCACATTAATATTGAGGTTACTTAGGTATGATACTGTTGGTTTTTCTAATATTCTACCCTTAGTGTCCTTAGTTTGTTCTCTTGCTTGAACTGGTTCCTGCATTAAAGCAGAAATGCCCTGAACATTTCAGTGTACTGAATGGCAGAATAGAAGCTGCTGAAGCACACATGGTCTTACAGATACCTTATTCACAAACTAGTGGTTCTGGGGCAGAACCAGAGGGAGAGAAGGAACAGCTGTGAGTGAGAGAGCAGGGTGAGCGGAAAGCGGCAAACAGTAGTTGGTTCCTTCCTGGGAAGAGAGAAGATCATGGTCACAATACAGCCAAGAAAAACAGGGCAAAAGAGTGTGGGAACTCAGACATGCATCTGTGCAGGTTTTTGGCCACAGCAAGTCTGGTGCTTGAACTAGAAGGAATCAAAGACACTGCATGTGTATGGTGTAATCAAATAAATGACCTGTGCAGGCAGGTGGTTGAGCTGAGAGAGAAGGTAGAGAAATTCAGAACAATCAGGAAGCATGAAAGAGAAATAGATTGGTGGAACCACACTCTGGGGCCAAGGCAGCAGGAAGAGGGTCTACAAGCAGAGGGTGACCCCCTCTTCTCCTGTCACCAGACAAAAGGAGACACAGGGGACAAGGGGACATAAGGGACAAGGGGGAATGGAAAAAGGTCCCTCCTCGAATAACCTCCTCATCCCACCTCACCTACCCAGTTGGCACTGTACAATAAGTATGGAGCTTTGCAAGTTGACAGCAAGGAGAATGAAGATGCAAATAAATTCAGGTGCAGTGCTCCACAAGGGGACAAGGATGATGGCTCTTCTAGCTTAGAGGTGTCACCAAAGTCTAAGTGAAGAGCCCCCTGCATTACAACCTCTGGTATTAAAAGGAAAAGAAGGGTGATAGTACTCAGTGACTCCCTTCTGAAGGGAACAAAGGGCTCTATATGTCATCCAGACCCATCCCACAGGGAGGTCTGTTGTCCCCGTGGGACCTGGGTACAGGATATCACAAGGAGGCTGCCTAGGATAATTCATCCCTCTGATTATTACCTGGTGCTGGTTCTCCAGGCTGGCAGTAATGAAATTGACATAAAGGGCACCAGGGCAGTTAAAAGGGAATTCCAAGCTGAGTCAGCTGATTGATGGGGTAGGAGCACAGGTGGTGTTCTGCTTGGTCTCCACAGTGGCAGGATGCTGAAAGGTACGGGAACACCAATGTTATCAATAAGTGTCTCAAGGGGTGGTGCCTAAAGAGGAAGTTTGTGTTCTTTGACCATAGGGCACCCTTTACTGCCCCAGTCTGCTAGACTAAGACAGGGCCCAATGATCAAAAAAGGGGAAAATAATTCTAGCCCATGAGTTGGCAGCCCTCATTTAGAGGGCTTTAAAGTAGATTTGAGGGAGGAAGAGGAAGAAACCAGGCTCTCCACAAAGGAAACTGAGGGTGGTAAACCACTGCCAGGGGTGAAATCAACAGCCCAGCCCATGTACACTAATGCACACAGTATGGGCAACAAGCAGGATGAGCTGGAAGCCTTGGTACAACAGGAAGGCTATGACGTAGTCACCATCACAGAAACATGGTGGGATGCATCACACGACTAGAGCACTACAATGAACAGATGTAAAGTTTTCAGGAAAGACAGAAGAGGGAGAAGGAGTGGAGAGATGGCCCTGTTAGGGAAGCTCTTGGTGCCACAGAGTTTGTGACTAATGATGAGTGGATTGAGTGCCTATGGGTGAAAATCCAAGGGCAGACTGACATTGGTTAGAGTCTGTTACAGGCCACCCAACCAGGAAGAGAAGGTGGATGTGTTATTCTATAAACAACTGCACGATATCTCAAGACTGCCAGCCCTTCTCTTGTAGGTGACTTTAACCTGCCAGATATCTGCTGGGAACTACACCAAGTTGGGAGCATGTGTCAATCTTTCAGAGGACAGGAGGGCTCTGCAGAGGGACCTGGCCAGGCTGGCTAGATGGACACAGTCCAACACTGTTATGAAGGGGAAATTAGTTAATGCAAGATGGTATTTTTTACAAAATTAATATGATTATTAATGTTGATAATCAGACTTAGTGGTTCCAGGTGGTTCTTTTGTCTTCTTTTCCACAGTGGCTTCTCCTGTGGAGCAGAAAACCATGCCTGGGTAAGCCAGGACATGTATAAGCCTATTATGCCTACCACAACAAACACCAGGAGTTTTAACAACGCCAAGTGCCAGGTTCTGCACTTTGGTCACAGCAACCCCATGCAGTGCTATAGGCTGGGGACAGAGTGGCTGGAGAGCAGCCAGGCAGAGAGGGACCTGGGGATACTTGTCAGCAGCTGACTGAACATGAACTAGCAGTGTGCCCAGGTGGCCAGGAAGGCAAATAGCATCCTGACCTGTACCAAGAATAGTGTGGCCAGCAGGACCAGGCAAGTCATTCTGCCCCTGTACTCAGCACTGGTTAGGCCACACCCTGAGTATTGTGTCCAGTTCTGGGCCCCTCAATTTAAGAAAGATGTTGAGGTGCTTGAGCGTGTCCAGAGAAGAGCAACAAGGCTGGTGAGGGAGCTGGAGCACAAACTGTACAAGGAGAGGCTGAGGGAGCTGGGGTTGTTCAGCCTGGAGAAGAGGAGGCTCAGGGGAGACCTCCTTGCTTTCTACAACTACCATAAAGGAGGTTGTAGCCAGGCAGGAGATTGGTCTCTTCTCCCAAGGCACCTAGTGACAGAGCAAGAAGACACAGTCTCAAACTGTGCCAGGGCAGGTTTAGGCTGGACATTAGGAAGAAATTCTTCACAGAAAGAGTGATTGCCCATTGGAATGGGCTGCCCAAGGAGGTGGTGGAGTCACCATCCCTGAAGTGTTTCAAAGGAGACTGGATGAGGCACTTTAGTGCCATGGTTTAGTTAATTAAAAGGTTTAGGTGATAGGTTGGACTCAATGATCTTAGAGGTCTTTTCCAACCTGGTTAACTCTGTGATTCTGTGATTCTACCTCCCAAATCAGGACAAACAAGTCCAAATCCAGATGAAATTAGTTATATTTATCACTGAAAAATTGATTGAAAGGGTGCATTTCCATAGCTGCATGAATAACCAGTATGGTACCAGGTGGTGAAGTATCTACAGCACTGCAGTTTATGTTGATATTGCAGTGAGCATTGATTCAAATGTGACAAAATTAGCTGAAGTAGAAGCTGGCATTGAGGTAATGCAGACTTGAAGCACATTGAGAACTTTTTATCATGCCCATATTTTTCTGCAGCAATGCACAAACCCACCCACATCAATTACAGGGTTACCAATATTTCATAGCTGTGAAGTAATCGTTTCTCCAGAAAGAGTATTACCAGTGGTCTTGTCCATCCTGCCTATGGCAGCAGAACTCCAAGGTGAACTATGACTTGAACTAGTCCATGATTTTTCTCTCATAAGGACATAACTAGTTCAGGAGAGCCTTAGTGTTATCTAACATGTATGAAAAGTAGGTGAGTAGGAGACTAGGCCTAGGAATGAATCAGAAATAGGTCATTTAGCAGAATATGAGTGCACCTATACCTTTCTCACATCTTCCATGCCTGTTTTCAGCTAAACCATGCTTGGACAATACACACAGGCAGGTCTAATTAAAGGGTTGTCATTTGTGGAATGGTGGTAGCCTCAGTGTTTGGCAAAATGAAAGCAAGGTACGGCTGCTTACATGCTAGCATGTCACACACTAGTGTGTATGCCAGTGTGGTCAACACTGTCTGCGCTATCATCATCTGCTGCGACCCGGAAAAATATCTGAGTCAGAATTTTCACCAAAAGTGAGAAAATCCTCAAATCACCTCTAGTTTAGACACATCGTGCAGACAACTAGAAAATGTATCTGTCATTTCTGGGGCAGCAGGCTTCAGACTAAATATCCACTGCCCAATATAGCTGAAGCAGCATAAGAAGAATTTATTACAACATTATTGCAATAATATTTGCACTGATAACAACAAAATCAGTCCTGTCACTTTCCTCTCTCTGCAATTATTGTGCTTAAAAGACAGCATGAAATAGCACCTTTGGTAGTCAAACCACAAATTACTGCAGGCTTTTGAGATGGCAGGCTCCATTTGCAAAAGTATTTAGAAGTGAATTCATATACTACCAAATCCCGGTCAAATGCAACCGAAATTTCCCTGCAGTTTAAGCTAATGGGGGAAGTTTTTCTTTGATATATTTCATTTTGATAGTGTCTTACATCCAAAAGTCACTGATTTGTATTCCACATACTTGTGCATTGTATAAGCTGCTCAAACTTTCAACTTCTTCCAATCTCTTCTTTAAAGACTGTTTATAGAAACACTAGAAAAACTGCATTTTTCAGCCTAGATTTCAAGGTACAAATTGACACAGTAACACTCCCACCAAGATTAATTGAAGGGAACTGCAAAACATACATCTCCTAAGAAATTTTCTTCATCATATATCTTCTTCTGTTGTCATGCTATCTCCTTTTGAAGTTCATACTCAAGCTCAAATATCTCAGTCCAGAATGACTGCTTTCTGCTCACTGCAGAACAAAGGCACTGGATCCACAGAGAGATTTGCTGCCCAGGGACATGCTCATGCTCAAATCCTAACTCTATCGGCTGGCTGAATGGAACAAGTTGGACTATTGTCCGTCAGGACTTCTTTATGCTCCCTCAGACTTGACCAAACATTATTTGTCATATTTTGCTGTTACTACTATTTTAGGTGGTCTGTGATGTGCCAGCAGCACTTGCACTTCATCATTGTTTTACTTTTCATTGCTGGTTTAGACTTTGGACTTTAGGCTTTATTTTGGGGGTTTTAGGGGTTTTTTGGTTGGTGGATTGGGTTTTTGTTTTGTTTTGTTCTGTTTATTTCACAGTTTCTGAAATAAATGAGCACATTTTCCTTGTTGAAGCTTTCAGTATGGCAGCATGGTCAGTTCTCTAAAGAGAAAGAACAGCAGGGTGCTGTAGCCAGACAGGGAAAATTGTACAGGCAACGTCAAATACTACCCAGAGGGAGATTGTAAATGTTTATTAAAAAGGAGGAAAGGAGGGGGATAATAAAAGGGAAAAATCTGTTTAAAAAAATATCTAAATGCTATTTTTAGGATTAAAAAAAAAAATTGATTCTCCAGGATAAACCTGGTCTCAGAAAATGAGAGAGCCCTGTGCACCACAGGACATAGGTGATTGACTATGGGAGACTGTGGTAGAAGGAATGAGAGGGTGTGGATGAGTAAAATGCAGTAGGTAGTGATCTTTGCAGTTGTAGAGGTACATCCTACAGGGGTGTAACTTATGTGTGTGATGTGTCTTGCTGCAAGTTTATGTATATTCACATAAACTCTTATTACTTTTCCTATCTGCAGAAAGGACAGATCGGATGGGTCTGCAGTAACTCACTATGTACTCTCTATGTACACCAATAAAGTTGTGCAGAGTTTCTAAACAGGGGTAGGATATAGTGATAGCTGCATATATCTTCAGAGACATGGATCCTTTCAGATAATTTCTAAACAGGGGTAGGATATAGTGATAGCTGCATATATCTTCAGAGACATGGATCCTTTCAGATAATTTCTAAACAGGGGTAGGATATAGTGATAGCTGCATATATCTTCAGAGACATGGATCCTTTCAGATGAGCATCACACACGATTTGTGGCACTGAATAGCCTGAGAAAGCATGACAACACAAGAAGGACATGGACCTGATGGAAATGGTCCAGAGGGGGACATGAAAATGATCAGGGGGCTGGAACACCTCTGCTATGGAGACAATATGAGAGAGTCAGGGTTGTTCAGTCTGGGGAAGAGAAGGCTCTGAGGAGACCTTACGGCTGTTTTCCAGTACCTGAAGGAGGTCTACAGGAAAGCTGGAAGGGGACTGTTTACAAAGGTCTGTAGCAACACAACAGTGGGTAATGGTTTTTAACTAGAGAAAGATTGATTTAACTTGGACATTAGGAAATCACAGGATGTCAGGGGATAGGAGGGACCCAAAGAGACCATCGAGATCAACCTCAATGCCAAAGACAATCTCTAAAAGTCCCTTCCAACCCAGTGCATTCTATGATACTATGATTCTATTACACTTACCTGGATGTTGATGATCTAGATATGAGCTGTAGGTGTCTGCCTGCTGCCAAGACATGTCAATGTGTGAATCAAAGCTAAGCACCGGGCTGATGAGACTGTATTTGACTCAGAATACTGGGGTCAGCTCAGACACACATTGCTAATGCAACCTAAGGCACCAGGGTGATTTCAGGTATGAAAACAATAGCTTATCCTAGCAGCAATCTTTAACCAAGAATTTTGTCTTTTGCTTAGGAAGTGAGAAAGTCAAGTGATAATGGAGAAGAAATAGAGCTGCCTTATGCTGTAAAACAATTCTGGAGTGTTACAAACTGGGCTGAGGTAAAGACTGCAGAAATAAGATGTGTGAAAGATACCTTCTGTCTCCTAGACAAAAAAAAGAAACAGAAGAAGAGACAAGTTCTTCCTGGAAGATTAAGAAGTTCTTCAATGAGAAGAAAAAATGTCTGAGATACTGTCCCACATCAGGATCTGAATACTTTAATGTGTGGTGACAAGAAGGTAAGTTGGTAGTATGCTTGCATAAGCAGCACAAACTGGATGCAAGTCTGGAGCTTACACTTTGAGCTTTTAGGCCCGCATAACCAAAGTGAGTAACTAGATACCACATGAATGGAATGTTAGCCATATCCACTATGCTGAATGGAGGTGCTGGCAATTAGTAATAACATGACACAGAGATGAGTACCATCTACTGGAGGAAAGATAATGTGGAAAGGGTTGTGGTTCCTTCTCAGAGAGTTTCTGCAAAAGACATGCAGTGAAAGAAATGTTGTTGGATAGATAGTAACAGTTATAAAGAGAGGAAAATCTTTTTTTTGCATTTTAAAAATATTACTGTATGTGAGTTAGTATATTCCTGCATTTTAGGAGCACTCATAATTTATGTCTGAATGTTATGACTTGAGATCATCTTTACCATCTGTAGACCTGAGAGGTTTTTTTTTTTCTGAAACACCTTGAAGGGATAAAAGAGAATTTCCTTTGCTAGGAAAGAAGATAATTGTATGAAAATCAGAAAAAAAAAAAATCTCTCACTATATGAACCACTTCCAGAAGATTCTTCTTACATTGGAAATTTACTTATGTCTGTATATTTTCTTTCCAATTGTATTTATAAAGTATTTCATTGTCTTCCTCTTTTTACTTTCTGTACTTCATGAGGTAACTACAAAAAAAAAAAAAATCAATTAAAAAAAATCAGTGTGAGAGTGGCAAGAACTGCTAAACTACAGCTCACAAAGGAAAGCAAAGAGGTAAAAGGGTCCCACTTTTCTGCACATTTGTGGTTGCTACTTGTGTGTATCCTGTAGGGCTTCTCAGCTGACGTCAATCAACAGCCTGCAATTGATGTAATTGAAACTGCACTTATTTATACTCACAGAGAATCAGATTCACAGTGTGTTACGTGTACTGGACTAGGAGTAAGCATGTTAGATTTGAATTCCAAATGACTGCATCCTTTTTTTCCTTTCTTATCTTAGAACTGGAAAGTTGGAGGCACTCTATGTGAAAAAAAAAAAAAAGTGAATAATGCTACTCTTATTTTGAACAGTTGACAGACCTGGCTGGAAGTCTGACGTGATTAATATCTCAATAACAGGGCTTCAGTAACTTAGTCCAAACAGATTCCCAACCTGGAGAGAGGACCAAAATATTTGCTAATAGCTAAGCAAATTTTGTTCATGCATGTTATTAGAAACAGTTCCTGTCCAAATGAGCAAATATTTCATAGGATTTGTATGAAGCTGAATGAAAAAAAAACATTGAGGGGAAAACAAAGGTGTTGAAATGAGGCAGGTAATCTCATGGCAACGTGGAGTGGTGGCCAACTACAGTGGCACTTTGAATGCTGTACTAGATAGAGCTGCAGAGAGTGAATCTCTTCAGGGATGCAGAAAGGGAGGGATGTGGTTACAAGGACAGGTTAACATGCCTTTCAGTGTACGGTCTTTTATGGATGTGAGGGGAATGAGTACAATGATCCAGTGGTAAAGGTGGAAAATAATCAGACAGGTTAAATAGGAGATTGAGCTATGTATGAGAGAAAATTAAATGATAGGTGTTAAGGTGTTAAGGGAGAAGTTCTTTAATAAATGGAAGAATGTTAGAAACTATTCTAGACTGAGGAATAAAGGAAAGAAAAACATGTTAGGCACTATGGAAAAGAAAATGGAGACTGTGAGTTTACTTTGACTATGTTTACATCAGTTTAGATCAAATTTCTAATGTTGGAAAAAGCTGAAATCTGCTCAATCACTTTACAAGTAATCCTGAACTATGTTGATTTTAATTTTCAATTATTTTCATTCAAAAGTTAATATTAATAAATTATACTTTTGCTAAAAAGCAGATTAATCTACTTTAATAATTGTGAACTTGCCTATTCATCTTTCTACATCGAGAGGATTTATTCAGCTTTCTCTGTCTATTTGAGCAATGTTTTAGTTTGAAGGCTATCACCAAAGCATGCTGATGGCTGTTCTTCATTATCTGCTGCTGAATTGAGCATGCAGATAGAAACTGCAAAGTGAATTACGTTTGAGCTCTCTTAAACTAGAAAAAAAAGTAATCAGCTATGACAAAGTGGTGATTTTGCACTTTAAAAGTATAAAAATGCAGCTTACGTTTTGATTGCACTTTCACATATTCCACCATTTTTTAAACCTGATTTTCACTTAAGCCTTGATCTGATAAATCAATGCAAGCATGCATTCCCCCACTAGCGCTTTTAATGGGTACTCTCTTTGAAAGTTAAACACTTCAGTAAATTGCTCAGACAGAGTCTTGAAAGGTTAAACACAGCTTTGAAATCCTTCTCATGTTAGGCAAGGTTGTCATAAGCTTTCAGCATAACTGTAAAAAGGCCAAAGCTTTGAAACTAGAAGTTCTGTAATTGCTATAGTCATGATAATCTTTATGATTAGCAAATATCCACCACTGTATTATTGTAGATTTTCAATTTCTACATGTATTATTTTTAAAATCTCATCTCATTTTGAAAGTTTCAGGGACATTTTTAGTTGTGGAACAGATGAATAAACAGCCAACTCTGTAAGCAGATCCTTTCTGTCTGCTCATTGTGAGTAGCAACATCTTCTCACTATCAAATGCCTTCCTTTTTGCTATTCAGTTAAATAAAATGAATACTTGCTAAATATTTAGTGCATACAGTTTGAGGGAAAAAAAATCTTTTAATCTCACTGCTGCTAATAGCTGCAAAAATAGATATTGTTTATACATACAATGTGAGTGTAATAGGACAAGCATATTTATAGGATTTGTCCCATTGTTTTCTCAACACACTGCTCAGCCTATACACATTACCTGTCTCTCCTGATGATGTTAGCTACTCCAAACTCTTTGATGTCCACTGACAGCAAATGCTACTACAGCAATTCATCCAGTGATCATAAAAACAGTCCAAATGTCCACTAGGAATAACACTAAGCACTGTTTCACTGCTTCACAAAATTGTTAGCCTAATAGTCAATTCTTATATATCTCATACACTTCCATGCCTCTTTCCTTTCTCCTGGCTAACAGCAAACTCCTGACATCTGCTACTGAATCCTTTTCAGAACTGTAGTGCTCCATAGTGAGATTTACTGTCATGGACTGAACAGGAATTAGGGAGACAGGAGTTCCTCACATCTAATTTTGACATTAACTTGTATTTTCCTTATGTTAATCTCTGAGAATTTCAGTTTACCACAGCTGAATAGTATATATGTCTGGCCTTGAAAATGGCAGTACTGTAAAAGGCAGCTGTCCTTGAAAGCAAAACAAAAAAAGAGCTCAAGGTGTCTCCTGCAGTGAGACTACCACTCACCAGGTCACAGGAGCACTACTTTAAATACTCAAACCGCTCTAAAAATTCTCATTACCACCTACAGAACATTGCTGTTAGGCTATGGAACAAATACTGTTTGTTAATTTATCAGGATTAGGGGAGCATTTAGTTTTCACTCATGAGACTACTAATAATTGCATTGACTCAGAAAATTATAGTTAAATGGAAGATATATTTAGAAATAATGTATGTAACTTCTGAATTGTGCATTTCAAATGCACAGAGAACTGCTAAATGCAGCAGTGAGCACCAGCAATGGGATATTGTACAATTAGCGAGCTCAGAGATTATCTCAAATGTACTTGATATACTTGCAAGATTAAACTAAAAGTACAAGAGGGAAGGTATAGCTACCACAAGATGATCACTTATATAGCTATGATAGAGAACATCAAGGCAACAGCAATGATCAAAACCCCACAGGGGAGTGAAAAAGTGCTATATGTGATACCTATACTCTTCAAAGTAGCTTTATGCTATCCAGTGGAAAAAATATGTTAAGCAGTTTTGTGAAGCAACAATCTAGCTATTGCTCCTGTTCAGCAGCCAGATTTATATGAATTAAAAGTTACCACGCTGCTCTGTGACTGAAAAATAGAAGTCTTCCTACATTATGATCTGATAGTTGAGCACATGATTAAAACAGACTGTCATATCACGTCTCAATTCAAAGGAGTTCTGGGGAAATTTTTAAAAAGGACAATTATCACCTGCAATAAAAATAAGAAAACTAATTTCTGAGTTAATGTCTTTCAAATATGAATGTTTTGAAAGTAGCAAAATGCTTCAGCTTTAGCTTTCATCCTCCTATTTTGCTAAATTGATCTTTTCATTTGTTATTATTTGTATTCAAAGAGAAGCATAAAAAAAATTACGCATTATCCTATGCACCAATGATTCATGGTATATTGACACTTTCAACATTAGAATAGAATAGAATCAATCAGGTTGGAAGAGACCTCCAAGGTCATCCAGTCCAACCTAGCACCCAGCCCTATCCAGTCAACTAGANCTAAACAACCCCAGCTCCATCAGCCTCTCCTCATAAGGTTTGTGTTCCAGGCCCCTCACCAGCTTTGTTGCCCTTCTCTGGACATGTTCCAGCACCTCAACATCTCTCTTGAGTTGAGGAGCCCAGAACTGGACACAGTACTTAAGGTGTGGTCTTTAGTTTCTCTGAGGCTTTATGTTTTACTCTATAAACAAAAAAAGTCATGTGTCCTTGCTTTCAGATCCAGTGCAAGCTTATGGTATCCACCTATAGTTAAAACCATAAAAATATATTTTTTTTAGACAGACGGATACATAAATTTCACTCTAACAAAAAAAAGAAGTGAAACAGTCTCAACAACTCCCAGTGAATTTCTCTGTCACTTGTCTTTTTGCCTTCATAAAGAATGCTTCTATCTATTTAGAGTAAGATTGTTGCTCAAAGAGAATTTTCAAAACCCAGAACAGCAGCTTACCCATATTTTTAAATTTCATATATGGGGTATAAAAGGAGGATATTTTGTACTTTGCAGCATTTGTATAACTTTGGACTGTACAAGATGATATGAAGAACAGAATTATTATCACCTGCTGCTATCTGGCAGATTTAGTGATCTCAACTGTCAACATTTCCTGGTAGCAATTTATTACCAGTGCTTTTGGCTTTAATGTGTATTCTGCACATGGAAAAGTGTAAACACAATTTTATTAAAATGGACATGAAATTAAATGGAACCCTACCAACTAAGTTAACAAAACCGCTCTTCTTTTATAATGTACTTGATATATTTTGGCTTACCACAATAAAAGCATACTCTAATCTATCTCATCCTCCAATTATGTACATTAATTATCATAAATAGTCTCCATCAGGAAAAAAATATGTAAAACAACTCTCCTTGAATATCACCAGAATTGGCATTAAAATGTTTAGATTTCAAGCAGACAAGTAAACACTGAAACTACATAGCTTTCCCTCAATATTTTAATTACTAACCAGTAAGAATTGATTATTTATCTAAGTGAAGTATATGAAAACAAGCTAAAAACACAGGGGATTTTTAAACAGGAAAGGTGATAAAGCACTACAGTAAAATCAAGAGAGTTCGAGATGAAAGACTTAGCTAGCTGTGGTGTGCAATGTGTTTTTCTGGTGACAGGTAGTTATTTTACAGATTAGCACATCTACAAATTTCCAGTATAAAATTAGCATATACAGCATCCCTATAAAGGAGACAGGGTATCAACAAGTATTGTTTAGCTACAATTTCACACTAGTGGAATTGCATTACGGGCATTAAGGGATAGAAGAGAAGAAAGTAACTATGAATGAAAGGCCATAGTTGATTTAAAGAGGAGGAGTGTGGTGGTTTGGGAGTTTTCCCCCCAAGATTCACCAGACTAAGCCAGCAGAAAGGTAAGAATGAAACTATATTTACAGTGTAGCACATATTTGCAAGCATAAATACACAACGTATGTAGATATGTACAACTATATACAAATATATGGAATTTAAAATTAATACAGAAATTCAAAACCCCTCCTGAACACCAGAACCACTCAGGAGGACTCCAAACTAACTCCCCTCCTTCTTCCCATCCCCTCCCTTATCTCAGGAGGCTTATGTGCAGAGATGAGATGCCAGATAAGGAGTTAGAAGAATAATTATTAGATTGGGTTACACAGATGCAGGCAGAAATATTTAATGTGGCAAGCAGCAGCCAAAGACTGACTGACTTTGTTATTGTTTCTTGTTTTTATATCCCTAAGCAAAACCAATAAGTGATATAGACATCACTATTATTTTCTTTTCACAGCCAATGATCTAATTTCTCTCACTGAAATGTTCCAATTAGCTTCAAACCAGCACAAGGAGAAAAACTTTATGTTTCAGTGCAATAAAGCGGTAGAGTCAGTTTGAAATCAACTACAGACATGAGGGAAAAAAAGAAAACAGGTAAACAGCACAGGAGAAATGTAATCTTTTTAGTCTGACACCTGTAGTTTGCTTTTTAAGTCTTTAAGATAATACTTTTCATAATGTTCACAAATACGATTTAAATAATGAAGCATTAGTAATACGAGCCTCCCTGCTGACTTGATCTGCTATTAAATCTCTGCAAGAAAGCAAAGTGACACAGGTTGACAAATCAGTGGTGTGAAAATTAATGAGCTTTCTCTCTGCTGATCAACAGTTGCCATCCTTCTACCATTTAATGGATAAAATTTTAGTTTAAGCAATTCCAATGTCATTTCTGTATATGAGAGTCTTACATTTGGTAAAACTGCAAAGATGTTTTAAATTCATATCACTTTCTTTCTTTTGATGTTTTCCATATTGCCATTTCCTCTGCTGTATTCAGTATTAACCTATAGAATCATAGAATCAACCAGGTTGGAAGAGACCTCCAATATCATCCAGTCCAACCTAGCACCCNCCAAAACCCTCTTCATCTTTATTTTAGGTTACAAATCCAGATTCTTCCTTTGTTTTAATTCTCAAAGTAAAAAACAAATATTAATCCAAGTTCCTAAAATATTAATATTGGGTGTGCTTCAGTCATCAACTAGGTGAGAGAGTCTAGTGGTAATTCAGTAATCTGTTGTTTAGGTAATTCAGTATTCTGTTGTTTAGATGTGACTGAAGTTGATAGATGAACTCAGTTTGAAAATGAGTAGCAAATACAATGTAATTCAATAAAGTCTGTATAGGCAAATATGTTTCACTGGATGTCAGATACTCAGCTGGACAAAAACTTTTCTATTTGTTGAAAGAGAGTCTTCGGGGGGGGGGGGAGGGCGGAAAGTCTTCTATTCAAACAAGCTGTTTTTAATGTAGCTCCTCTTGGGAGAAGTTTCTTATATCCAAGATTAAAAAGCTTATAAAGCAAACAGCCACCTCCTGAAGCTAACCAGGTAAAGTGTTCAATGTTTAAGTAAAGCAACTTAGCAGCAAGAAATGTGTCTTTTTAAACTCTCTTTCTGTACACACACTGAGATACACTTACATAAGCAGACTGTTTCCAAAGAATAGTTCCTTCAGATAGACTTACAAAAGGCCTTCTTAATGACTAATCCTTAAGTCTACTGGCATGAAGACAATGTGAAATTCCCTGGTTTGAATGAGATCCAGAGAGATGTAATCAGACCACCACAGGTGAAATCTTGATCTGTACTGTGCCTCTGTGTGTATGTGTGCACACATATATAAATGTATTGAGTTTAGTTCTTTAAGTCATCATAAAGGGTCTGGTTGTTTTTTTTTGGGAAAGCAATGGGGCTTGGATGCCTATCTGTATACATGTTCCAACATTTGATGCAGAATTCACTTTGAAATATTTTGAAAGTGAATTTTTGTTTTTTCCTGATTAGGTAAACAGCAAAGCATTTTATCAATTTCTAGTCATATCTCAATTTCCTGCCCTGTATTTCTTCAAATAAGTGGTATGTGAGATGCAATAATTTG
Source organism: Tricholaema leucomelas (assembly GCA_013400475.1). Taxonomy (NCBI): domain Eukaryota; kingdom Metazoa; phylum Chordata; class Aves; order Piciformes; family Lybiidae; genus Tricholaema lacrymosa; species Tricholaema leucomelas. The sequence continues at coordinate 15,841 of WAAF01000430.1, forward strand.
TTTAAATTTGAGAAAATAATTTTCTCTCTCTCATGTTTCTCACATTTCTATTAAAATGCGGTAGTGGAGGGCCCATAGGCCCCGAAATAGGCTTGTTCATGCCTTGCCCTGCCTGGACATGTTTTTCTGCCCCAAACCAGAGGTAAACACATAATGAGCACAAAGGGGCACAATAGACCTGGTGCCATAAAGTCTGGCCTGCCCAGGCTTTGGGTTGTGTAAGCCCCCACGTGCCCAGCTCATGCCTGCCCAGTGTAAGGCCTGTGTGACTGCCACATTCGGAAGGTCCAGGCCTGTGGCTTTTCCCTACTATGGTAAGGCATGGCTAACTGCCAAAAGCTGATTGTGATGGCCAAAGGGCCGTTGACCTCGGCCCACGTTTGATGAATAGAGATACACAGGCAAACAGCGTGCTCGCTCGCCTGCTTGCTCGCTCTCGGTATTATGCTTAAGCCTGCCTGTATCTACAGAGCTCAGACTCTGGTGCAGCCGTGCACCCTGTTGCACACCCGCTGCCTTATCACTGCCTGGTATGCGCCATTGCTGCCGAGTTACCAGGAGCAGACCCCACTTGTCTGCGCGCGATCGGCCTATGTGGCCAGCGTTACATCGTACCCCCTCTGCACCTGAAGGTCCTGCGTAAGAATCCCTGGACAGAGAAGCCAGAAGAAGCCAGCAGGACAAGGTCAGAGACTGTCCTTTGCCCAGAAGCCAGGAAGATTCATCCTCTCCCCTGAAGCCAGGAGGATTCCAGCCTCAAAGTCCACAGGCAGAGCCCTTGAAGATTTGGACACTTGTATGCGCTGTGACATAGCCCCGGAGCGTGATTGATAATTAATCAGAATTTGTGAGTAAATGCTTTAAGGTATGGAACTTTTTCTAGTCCTTTAAAACTTCATTCATTATACTTCTGTCTTAAAAGACAATGTGGCTTTTCTTTTGAAAAGCTGTGACATCTCCCTGGCCTTTAGTCTTAATACTGTCTTCTTTGAGGATATTTCAACTTTTTGACTTCATAAAGTGTCTTACAGATTGGAAATTAATAATCTGTTGTTCTTCAGTTCATAGTCGGAGATCAGAAATGGTTTGCAACTATCTCTAAAGGTATAACATACTTTTTTTAATGTGCTCTTAGTTCCTTCATTTGTTGAACACTCTAATATTCTCTGAGAAATGACTATGCTGGAGTCCGCTCTCCTATAGAAAAGGAAAACTATATCTGAGTCATTGTAAATTTTCAGACTAGTGACTCATTTCATAAGATGTGGAGTCCTTCCTTTGAGTTTCTTTACTGTTCGTTTTTTTTCTCCCCTGATTATTCTACAACTGCAATACAGAGAACTCAGCAGAAGTAGCTTTATCAGAAATAATGTTATGAAAAGTAAAATCTCATTTTAACTTACTGTGGCAGTACTCTTCAGTATAGAAAAAATGTGTCCATATAAGCATAGAGTCTTAAGTTTAAAAGTTTAGAACAATAAGTCCTCTCATGCTTCCAGAAATCTTTCCTTAAAACTAAGATACTTTGCACTTATTCTGTAGACAAATTACTTAAGGCTGCAGATCTGCTGGCCAGCAGCCCATGAAAAAAATCTTTAAAATATCTTTAACAACATTTTCCTGAAAAGGCTTTTATCTAAATGTTGATATGACAATATAGAAGAGAATACAACTTTCTTTGATTGTTGCTGTCATTGTGTTGAGTTACGTAACCATAGTATGCGCAAGTCTCAACTGGATATCTTTGGAACTGCTACAAGCAAAATCAAATCATTACTAATACAAAATTCAATACAGGAATAAATTATTCTAATGAGTATACACAAAGCTGGACACAGTAATATTATCAGGATTATTTATTATTCTAATGGTACTATAGAATACATTCAGTAATTCTGATAAGGTTTGCCTGTTGGATCCTACAGTGGGATGTTTCTTTCATTTTGCACTTAGAGACATGTAATCATAGCTGGCACTACACTCATTTTCTTTTTTTCAGATAATCATATAATATCTTAGCAAGAATAAATTACATAAATTGACACATCTTTCTTACTAATTCTGTTGGAAATTGCTCAACACTTGGTAGGCATCAAAAGACAAGGGAAAAGCAGATATTAATAAAATTACTGAAAACTAAAAATTTATAGTTTAGTATATTACACATGTACTCTAGGATATAATTTCATTTACTCAATTTGTGACACAAAAATAATTTAAAAAAATTTTAAAAAAAGAAAAGCTCTAAGTCAATACTGTAAGTCACCTTATCAAAAGATGTTGAGGTGACACAATTTTAGAGATGCCAATGTGTCTCAACGGGTTAAAGAGTCCAGATGATGAGAACTCATGTCTGGATGATGAGCTGCAACTAATCACTGTGACAGTTTGGGTGTTCCCCGCCCCCACACACTTTAGAAATCACCCAGACTAGACTCAGACAGCTCTGGAAATTGAATGAAGCTTATTATTTACAGCTGGCACAATATACAAGCAGATATTTACAGTATATACAGTTATATACAGAAATATACAAACTAAAAGGTAATACAGAAACACAACAGCCCTCCCAGAAACCTGAGTCCCCAGGAGGGGCTCTCAACCACTCCCTCACCTTCCCCCTACCCCTCTCAACCTTACCCCAGTCCCAAGGAAGAATGGAGGTTCAGCCAGGGGGTTAGGAAGCAAAGTGGATTAGAAAAGAAATGGAGGGTGAGGTTAGAGATGCAGCTCAGCCAGCAGCAGAAGTGCTGAGTGTGTAATCTATGTTTTGCTTTTTGGTTTTATACATCTCAGCAAGCCTATGAGCGAAGTAGACATCACTATTGTTTTCCTTCCACAGCCTGTAATCTAGTTCTTCTCACCAAAACATTCTAGCTAGCTTCAAACTAGCACAATCACCTAGCTTATAAACAAAGTATGCCATCTTCCTAGGAAAAAATAATTCTATCCCTAAAAAAACACACATTTTTAACCTTCTTGTCCTAGAAGTGATATAGAAAAACTAGAACATTACCAAGTACAGAGATTCAAAAAATATTTTCACATAGGAAAAAATGAATAGATTACATCTCCTCAACTGGAAAAGAAACAACTGAGATAGAACATCACTGTATATGGGAAGAAAGAAGAATGTCATATGATTGTTTGCTATTTCCCATGCCAGAGAAACCTGGCCGCAGCCAGTGAAATCATTTGGCAACAGGCTCAACTCAGACCAAAGAATGTCACAAAATGTTTTCTGAATTGAAAAAGGGATTAGATTGGTGTATGGGGGAAAAGTCTATCAGGAGCTATTAAAAATGTGTCTTCCACCTAACCTGCAGCTTAGAAGCTCTTAATCCTGATGATTGTCAGAAACTGATAGGATATAAAAAGAAAATTGCTTTATAATATTTTCCATTTTCCCTTAATCTTTCTATAAGATCTTTCTAGTTACTACTTCAACCAACTAGCTGTAGACCAGAGGCTAGACAAACCTCTGGTCTGACCCTGCACAGCCGCTCCTGCACTTTCAGACTACAGAACTATATTGTCTTTCTGAACAGAGAAAAATAGAAGGAAACCTACTAGTATCAAATCTTTAAATAAAAAAATAAGTAAGGATTATATTAGTCATGTTAACTTATTTACTACGTCACTATTTATGCTGTAATTCTGGCTTTCAAATGGAATTATAAATTTATTGTCAGTATCATTCCTACTGCAGAATATTTCATGCTATTTGCAGTTTAGATTGACTGGACATTACTCACATTTTATTCCCCCAAGTATGGTACAAATCAGTGTAGTAAGTTTAGTGTTGTAAACCAGAATTTCACTTCTGAGTTTCAAAGCGTATGGAGAATTTTCATATACAGTGGAAAGTCACCTTCTTAAATTTTCACTACGAATCTCCCACATAGAGGCTTCATTAATTCTACCATGTCACCTGAAATTCCACATGTTGAAAAAGTACAAAATATTCAGGACATTATGGTTTGATGGACAGTTTCAGTTTTGCTATACTTTGGTTTTGTTAAAAAAATTCCTGCAACACTACCTGCAGTCTCCCTCCAGTGTTTGGTGAGGGGGGTTTAAGTGGGATCCATTTGGCATTTGGGTTGGTGGGGTTTTTTTGGTTTACTTTTTTAAAGAAGTGGACTATGTCAAAGATGTTAGAAAAAGGTAGTTTTTGAAAAATCAAATCATTTGTTTCCTTCAAGCTTTTTTTCCTTAGGGAAAGTATAGGGGGGAGTGGGGGGAAAGAAAAGGAAAAATAAAAAGAGACGAAGAATTACACTGGCTTTACATTTTTGTTTCACTTCTGAGTAACATAATCCTGAGGCAAATACTCAGAGAATATTCCTTTCCACACAGAAGAACAGCATTTATGTATGAATCAGATCAGAATTCACAATGACTCCTTGCTGGTTTTCTTATGGAGAAAGGAACTAAAATCAACCCTCCCGAATGAAGGAAAAAAGAATAGGATAACCATTTAGTTTTCAGTAAAAAATACCAAGTAGATGGTTTGCAGGACTTTCCATTTGCAATGGTTTGTCCTCTGTCATATATCCTAAACCTCAAGGGGCACCACACCTCATTATAGATGAACAGGTACTGTGCCAAAATTACACATACTCAAGTCTTCCACCTTTTTCTGAACTTACCCTGACACTTTTGAACCCAAAGTTGGTCTCTAGACCTTCATCTGGAGCAGGTTTTTCTGATTTGAAAAGTTCAAGCTTGGAATATTTCATTATGCAGGAGGTGTCAACGAGGATTAAAAAGTAGAGTCTGCTTATCCAGAGGCAAATCAGTGGCTGGAGTAGGCTCAGAGTGCACAGAGCAGCTATCCACATTTTACACGCAGATTGAAGAGACGCACATGTAATCAGAAGTATAACTTCTTTGGTGCTTTTATCGCTACTTGTCAACTGCCATTTTATTTTCTTTCTGTATTTGTCCCTCAGCTTCTTTCAGGTAGATAATTCTGAATGTTAGCACTAGAATTGTTTTTGCATGTATCATACTGAGGAAATATATATAATTGTTACAGTTGTTCTGTTCAGGTTTGTTCAGATGCTGTCCCTATACTGACAGGCTACTGCCAGCAGGCATTTTACTTCATCTTATGCCAGGGTTGCACATTAGATTAAACATTATTCACATCATTTGTTTTACTATTGGATTGTGTTGTGCATTCATGTCAAAGAGACACCTGAGAATAGTAGGCTTTACCAAAAACTTTCAGGAAACAGATATTTTCTTCATTTCATACTTGTACCTGAATACAAACCAGATATATATTAAAAAAAACCAACCAACCAACCAAACAAACAAAAACCCAAAACCAAACCAAAACCAAAAAAACCCTATGGGCAAGAAAGCACACTGTATGATGTATGTAAAGCTGTTCTGGACAAAGTCTTAGAAAATACAGCACAGCATGCTGCCCCAGGTTGAGGATAGAGGGTTAAAAAAAATGTTCTGGGGACTAGAAGATTGTTATTCAATCCCATAGAATCATAGAATCATAGAATGGTTTAGGTTGGAAGGGACCTCAAGGATCATCCATCTCCAACCCCCTGCTATAGGCAGGGACACCTCCCACTAGAGCAGCTTGCTCAAGGCCTCATCCAGCCTGACCTTAAACACCTCTAGGGAGGAAGCATCCACAACCTCCCTGGGCAACCCGTTCCAGTGCCTTACCACCCTCACTGTAAAGAACTTCCTCCTAACATCCAGTCTAAATCTCCCCTCTTCCAGCTTAAACCCATTCCCCCTCGTCCTAACATTACTAGACCGTGTAAATAGTCCCTCCCCAGCTTTCCTGTAGGCTCCCTTCAAATACTGGAAGGCCACTATAAGGTCTCCTCGAAGCCTTCTCCTCTCCGGTCTGAAGAGCCCCAACTCTCTCAGCCTGTCCTCATAGCAGAGGTGCTCCAGCCCTCTGAGCATCTTTGTGGCCCTCCTCTGGACTGGCTCCAACAGTTCCATGTCCCTCTTATGTTGGGGACTCCAGAACTGCACACAGTACTCCAGGTGGGGTCTGACGAGATAATTCTGCTATCTCTTTGTAGACTCACAACAAGGTCAGTTCGCTCTCCTTTCCTCCTCCTCCTGCCCTGGGTGTGTGGCAGGAGCCCACTATCGGGAACATGTAAGCAGTAGGCCTCTTGGCTGGCTGGAGGCGTTGGCGGGGTGGGGGGGAGGATTGGAGCACTGGGGAAGGTAGATTTAGTTTTTGGGGGGAATGGGGAAACTTCAAGGGGGTTTGCCATGGATGGGGAAATTGCTCTGTAAGATCTATCGCTGTATCTCTATCTCTCTAAATACAATTCTGTATTTTCTCTCCAATTTGATCTGAGAGTTTAATTTCTGTCGCCTACCTTTAGAAAACCCATGACACATGGCCTGGGGAACATTCCAGTGCTAGCAGAGGAATGGCCTATGAAATTTATTTGATTTTATCCTACTCTAGCATTATGACTCAGACAGGCTTATCGCTCTTTAAAACTTACTGCCTGGCTAAGGGACCAGTCCTGACAGTGCGTATACTGTTATTGCTGCCAAGCCAGCCTTTGGTAATGCTTTCTACCTGCACTGAGCACAGAGTAGGGTTGTTGGGCACTCCTAGAGACCATCCTTAGCAAAATGATCTGGGCAGCAACAGTCCTTAATGTATAAACACACTCAAAACATTCTGGGCGGCATTTGGCCCATATCAATAATGCTAAAGGGGAAGTCAATGATAAGCAGCAAATGCATTAAGAAGTTATCAGGAAATTACAAGCAGAATTTGAAACAAAGGAACAGGCATGCAAAGCAGCATCGAAGTCTGAAGATCTGTAATGAGGAGGAACAGTGTGGGCAGGTGAGTGTGTGATGTGGGTTCTGCCTGGGCCAAGAGGCACTACCTTCTCCAAGGTGCCCTGTGGCACTGCATATGTGTGTGTATATGTACATGTACATGTACTTGTACTGGAATCATCTGGACTTAATCATGAAAGCACATTTGAAAACTTGTGTGTTTGTTAATACTTGCGATCCACACCAATCCTGAATCTGCAGTTCACTGATTGCTGCTTAATCAGTTATACACTTTGAGCCTATCTTGGTTTAAACTACATAAAAGGAGCAATTTTTAACCTGCAACCATAAAAAGAAGCAGATATTTCCCTGAAGTGCTGGGCCTATGTCAATTGCTATTCAACAGGACTGACACTGCCTGTGTTTTACGCTTTCCCTTCACTCTGAAATTATTGCAGGAAGGTCAAGGTTTACTTCAGTAGAATCTGACAAGTACACTGTGTTCTTCCGTGGATAACTCTAAAATTAAGCACTTTTAACGGAGCAAAATCTGTCAACAGCTTGCTGTCTAGTTCCATGCTCAGACCTTGTTTACTTGGCCCAATTAAGAAGACAGCCTGGCCTTAATATGTGCCATTGTGCTAGTCTGAGGCAAATTGGAATATTTTAATGAGAGAAATTAGATTATAGGCTGTTAAAAGAAAACAGTGGTGATGTCTGCTTCACTCATAGGCTTGCTGAGATGTATAAAAACAAGAACACAAATATAGATAAGACAGTCGGTGCGGGTGTGTCTGTCAGTGCCTGTGCTTTCTCTCTGCTGTGTAACTAATCCTTCTGCTTTCTAACCCCTCTTGCTGATCCTCCAACATAAGGCAAACTCTGGGGTAAGGTAGAGGGGTGGAAAGAAGGTGAAAGGGTGGTTGGAAGCCCCTCCTGGGGACTCTGATTTCTGGGAGGGCTGTTGTGTTTCTGTATTACATTTAACTTGTGTATTTCTGTATATAGCTGTTGTAAATGTTGTAAATATCTGGTTGTATATTGTGCTAAACTGTAAATATAAAGCTTCATTCCTTAATTTCCATCCAGCTGAGTCTAGTCTGAGTGATGTCATAAGAGTGGGGAGATGGGTAACACCCGAACCGTCACAGCCATGCTTTGAAGTATTACTCTCCCAACATGCTTGTTAAAGCACTTAAAACAAAAACAAAAAGAAACTTTAATTTTGCAGTTATTTTCAAATAATATATTTAAATGCTATAATTAATCTCTTTTGTTTCCAGCTATACTATTTTAAATATACATCAGTTCTACAGCAGCTTTGCATGGTCATGTTCTTATGTAATTTAATGTTACAGGCTTTTAAGCAAAATTGCTGATGCCAAAATAATGTTAGCATCCAGTCCAAAAGCTGCAGTCAAAACCATTACTATGTCTTATGCTTATTCCCCAATTAACCACAGCCTTTTCTGCTTAAGAATTAGTACTGTAAAGTATACACTCACAGTGTACTTATGCTAAGCAAATTACTGAAGTCTATATTTCCTCTGCCTCTATTTGAAGAAAGCTACATATTCAGTAGGGTTAATAGAATTCATCTTTTACCATGTTCTTTCATTCTAAAGATAATGATTGTCTCCTCACCAAAATATTTTTTTTCAGTAGAATGTTGTAGGTATTCAGTATATAACCCCACATTAGATATTTAAAATTGCAGAGTGAAATCATCCAACCAGCAAGGATTTATTTATATCTAACAGCACAACAATATATGTATAAGTGCAATCTAGACCTTTTTGCTGATTCAGGTGTCTACACGCTCACTGGCTATAATAAACCTGGGTTTATGTTTGTTCACATCCAGCGAAGGGCATTCAGTATTCTTTTTTTCCTATTCAGTTACATGCTTTAAAACTCCTCTCAAAATTTAGCCTAAATAATTTTTGCAGAAATATTTCTTGTTCTCTGCCAGTATTCATTTTACAATACCTCTTTCACATAGAAGAGGTAACAGCTCTCCTTAGACTTCCTCTTTAAGGAAGAACAAGCTAATTCTTTTGTGGGAGTAAGAAGAAGAAAAGTAAGAGAGAAAAATACTGAGCTGTGTATATGGTCTTCATTCTCACAGCTTCAGGATGCCTCTAACCAGGGAGGAAATATAGTGGGACGCCTGGCCCAGGGATAAAACAAGACATGATACATGTTAAAGACTGGGCTGTACTCGATTATGTTAACAAGTTGTTTGTATGATGGGATAAAAGGAGTCACTGCAAAGTGGTCAGGGTCTTTTTTGGTCTTTTGCCTGGAATAAAGGGTACTACTTTTCACCCTTAACTTGGTACCTTTCACTTTGTCCATCTCTACCACAACATTCTTTCAACTAACTTTGAAATTTCATGCCATACTTCTTGTTAACTTCTGTATTCTTTCCAGCTTATCTATATCTTTCTTTAAGCATGTTTCTCAGAAAATAAACGTAGTTCTGTTATAAGCCTTTATAAATTTAGAACCCTGTACATCTTGAAAACTCAACTCTTGCTAAAACGTCCTGGAATATTCCCTTTGATTTTTGTAAGAATGTCACACTTTTGGGTCAGACTGCAACATCCACATCCACTTTTGTAATATGGTTGCTTAGTCAGTTTGTCTCAACTTGCTGATTTTTTAAAAATATGTTGTATTTCACCTCTTCATCTTGAATCTCAGCTTCTTTCCTTTAGGTCATCCCTTCAAGGGAGACTATCTTGAATTCTCATTCTTCTCCTTAAAATTCTAGATTTCCCTTATCAGTAAAATGTATTGTTTTCTTTACTTCATCACCTGATCTATTAATAAAAATACCAATTAGATTCAGACTCAGTATAAACTCCTGCAAGGTTTCACCTGAACTGCCTTTGAGATGGGAAGTGACACTTCCTGCAAGAGCCGGGTTGTACACCAAGATGTGTGTTCATCTGACAGTCTTTTCATGCAGAACATATTTATCCAAGTAGTTCACGAAAATGTGATGTGGAACTGTGTTGCAAGCTTCCTAAAAGCTAGGTTATATCACATTTAGTGCTTCATCTGTCAGTAAATCTATGAAGGCAATGCATGTAATACCCTTTCTCCATATTACTCCTCCAGTGTTCCATTAATCTATACTCTCCTTTCCTTCTGCTGTAACTATTTCAAGACATGCAGAGCGCTTCTAGATTCACTACAGTGCAAAGGGAAGCAGAAGTATTAGGCAGGTTGACCTAGAACACAGTTTTGTATGTACTCTGTCCAACAGTGGTCTGAATGCTTATCACTGCCTCTGCTATCCTAATCACTAAGCCAGAGGCCCTCACTCGTACAAACTCTAGGGACCTATTAGAGCTTTGATTACCCTTTGAAGTTCAAAGAAGGGCTAGCAAAGTAGTCTCATCTTGAAGTAGAATAGCAAGGTCAGTATGATGGATTTGAATCACTCCAGACAGAGGCAGAACTGAAATTCAGGGCCTTGTTTTCCCTGGCTTCTGGTTCCTGGCTAAGTTACTTCTGAAACTGATCTAGCAGCTCTTTACTCTACATGTAGAAGGAAGGCAGCAGTAGCAGTCTTATCTGAGAAAAATGAGTGAAATGAATCTTTCAAATAATAGAGTTGGATAAACTCATCAATCCTGAATCTCCATAGCGATTGATACTGAGCTGTTTTGTGCCATTGAGATTGGCACATTCCTGCGAAAAACTGAAGGGAGGTCATTCAAAGCCTATGGGGCTAATGTAAACACAAAATTAACACACGAATTCTAGGCAATACAGCCTTTGATAGGTAAATAAGATGATTTTTTTTTTTTTTAAATATTGCACTGAGTTTAGCTTATTTCTTTTTTAAGAGCTCCTTTAGCACCTGAACACCTTTCTGGGCCCAACCTGAAGTTATGAATGCTAACATATAAAACAAAAAAATACATTAACTTAAAACTTCTCTCCTCAAACTGAACAGAAATGGCAGCTAGTTATTATTTGTGAAAGTAATGATGCTGAGCCCAGGCTGAACAGTGCAGTGAGGTCAAGATGAGCCTCCCAGAAGAGGATTGTGAAGTTCCACCATCCATTAACACCTCATAAAATCAATGACACAACTCTTAAGTAGCAGGAGACTGAAAGCATGATCTAGGCTTGCACTATTTATCTTGAAATGTTTTCAGTCACAAATCATTTTAAGATTTGATTCAAGCCAAAAAGCTTGATAATTGTTTAATGAATTAAGTTCATAATGATCCATATTTATCCTGCTTCAGTAGTTACATTAATCAGAGAATAACTGTTGTGCAGTAGCTCAATCAATTTATTAAATTGCATAACTAGGAGTTTACTCTTTCTTTTCTTCCCTAAATGTTGGATAACAATTACTATATAGTACATGAGCAGCAGGGGTATACAACAGATAACACAGTATTGAACACTTTGCTAATAACTTCCAATCAGCTTTTCTTTAATTTTGCCTGGTGTGTGGAAAATTGTATTATAGTTATGGAAAGATTGTGCTGATTTGCTGAATCACAGCCTAACCGTCACAATCGAGGGCATAGATTTTAAAGACATGGAAAATGAAAGCAAACCATAGAATAAAAAAAAATCATAGAATGGTTTGGGTTGGACGGGACCTTAAAGATAATGTAGTTCCAACCCACTGCCATGGTCAGATGCACCATGGACTCATCACCTCTTCACTTATAGTGGGCATTTTTTCAGTTTTCTTGTTCTTGTTTTGCCTTCTGTAACTTCCGTGGTGTGATTAGAGCCCTTGCCTGTGAAGACTAAGGCAAAAAAAGTAGTTGATTACCTCAGCCTTCTCCTTATCCTGAGTGACCAGATCTCCTTGTTTCCTTCCTGAGAGAGGCCACATCTTCCCTAGTCTTTCTTTTATTATTGGCATATCTGTAGGAGTTTTTCTTGTTGCCTTGTTCCTATCTGGGCTTCAGCTTTCCTGATCTGGTCTCTGACTACTTAGACAACTTCTCTGTATACCTTCCAGGATACATGTCCTTGCTTCCATCCTCTGTAGGCCTCCTTTTTGTGTGGATAAGTGCCCAGGAGTGCCTTTTTCATCCATACAGCCCACAGTTAGAACATGCAGATAGAACAGATGAATAAAACATTCTTGGCTGATTGTCATAGTAAGACTGGATCATTATAATAAATACACTGCTAATTGCATGTTCTCAAATTACCCAAACATATTTTATTCATTCTTAGTTCCTCAAAATTTAAATATCTTATGCACAGACATTTTGAAGTTATCCTTGTGGTTCCCCACTGCATTGCACCTGTCAGACTGATGATATAGCCAGAAAAGCAAGAACCAAATCCAGAAAGGCAGAACTCAAAATAAATTCTTGGCAGAAACAGTTGGTACCATTCATAATTTGAAAGCAATTGTAATCAGCTTTCATCAGATACACATTCAAATTTAATGGCTTATCTGTGCTTAAAAAAAAAAAAAAGGCGTAGAGAAGGTTCAGTGGTATTCTGCTATAGTAAACCAGAAATTCCTGCTGGTAATTTCCTTAAATTGTAGCTATATCATGGTCCTACTGCTCTTTAGATGTCCATCACAACAAAAGCTGCAATGCTGTATGGAACATTTTTAATACTTGAAATTCACATTACATAGACAAGCTTGCAAAGTGCTGGCATAATTGTGTTAGTCTTCATTTATGTGCACTGCCAGGATAGTATGGAGATGCTGTTTACTCACTCTTCCAGAGTTTTGGAGAGTATTCTTTTCTACCATGAAGAGACTTGAGACAGATGACTGGGAAAAATGTGTTTCAGATTGTACCACCATAAAATATTTAACAGAACCATAGTATAATTTCCCCTGCTGTGACGTAATGACTAAACTTGTTCAGATCGCCTCTTAAGACACTACAGACTAACTACATTTTGTCTCTGCTCACTTTTCTGATTAGCCAGTAAAAGTACAGCAACTCAAGGAATGAGTCAGGCTACCTTCTTACGGTACCGAGTTTAAGTACAAGAATTAATCATCAAGATCTCAGCTCCTATAGGTGTGCTGCAGCACACAAACTATGTATGAAGGGCTCCTTCATTGCCAATAATGTTCTAGGGACTTATGGAAAGGCAGGCAGAAAGTTTGCCTGTTGATCTCTTCAATGCCTCTCTGGAATTTAGACATTTAAGACACTCCATAATAGTAATTAAATGTCAGTCAAAGCTGCAGTGTAGGTATCAACACTCAAGTTAGCCACAGAAGTTGCATTTACAATTAAATAAGTTAAATTGTCACTAATGGACATGGCCCCTCATACCACACTAGGTGCATCAGGAAGATGAATTGTGCTCTAAAAGTGAGGTTTTTTTTTTAACCCACTGCCTGCAAAGTAGTTTGAAATGCATTTAGATGCAATCATCGGAATTTAGGTTCATCAAAAGTTAGTTAAAATGTAACACTCTGCATTTCCCTCTCCTTGAGCTGCAAACCTCAGAGTTCTGTTCTGCAGATTGACAGCCCAGTAGGCAAGGTCTCTTATTTTTTTCAGAGGTGAGGAACAACAATGTTTGGTAGCCTAATAATTAGCATATTTTGCTTTGGCTATTATGTCTTGAGCAGGAACTGTAGCCACCAGGCTGGAGGCTCTGGCAGACGTGCGTTTTTTCTTATGTTGAAACTGCCTAATTAAGTGGTCAGGAGTGCAAGAGCTATAGAAGTTAAGGGAAGCAAGATTTAGCATACTGATTGGATACTCAAGAATAAAGGAAAAGAAAGATGAATTCGGTCTACTGATTAGGTACTCATTAAGAAGAAAACTTAGATTCTGCTCCTCCTCCCTTGATTTTTGATATTAGTACTATTTTCTAAATAAACAGTTCAGGAAGCAAAGTGTAGCCAGTGCCTGTATCTTGTTGTATAGGCCTCGGTTCACGTCCAGCCAGCTTGTAGCTCAGCTAAATGAATTCTGATGTCCACAGCAATGATTTTCACTATTATTATAGTGCAGTTTTGTAATAATCATGCTGCAGCAACACAAACTTCTAGAGATACCCTTGTGATTTTTCACGAGTTCAGCCAGATTTTTCAAAGGCATTGAGTATTCATTGTCTCTTTCAAAACATATTCAGATTCATTTAACATAGCCAATTATGAGCTGCCTGAGGGGTTTACATAAACGCTTCATCCACCCTTCTGAAGTCAGTCCCATTAAACATGAATGAGTCCAAGCTGGACTTTTCATAGTGCTGGTTTCTGAACTTTCCCAGTGGGCACTTTAAACAGTGTGCAGCTATTATTCGTTAAGAAGTGCTTTTATTTGTGCAGGTGGTTTGTTTGTTTGCTTGTTTGCTTTGTTTGTTTTTTCTGTTATACAGAATGAAAACAAACAAAGCTCAGAGCACAGACAGAACTTACTGAAATCTCTGGCTTAGTTTGCATTTTCTATTCCACTAGCATTAAAAACTTATTCAAGGAAAACATGCAAAAGGAATCAGAGTGCCTTTTGAAGGCACTACAAGTACAATACAAATAAAGAATGCCAGCAACAAGCATCCCTCCAAGAAAGAGAACATTGTTCCAGATTAACATTTCATTATTTTTTTTTTACTGCAATTTGAGCACTAGTCAGCTACACCCAGAAATCTCATGTAGTTTCTTCCACTTGACAGTATGAAAAACAGCAAGTAAAACAGCAGTACATTACAACACTTGAGCGTATGCTTACATCTACCTCTAGATAACAACTAATGCAAAAGAAAAAAACTCAAACCAATTTAAGTTTCTGAGTAATAGGTTTCATTAATCAAAATATTAACTCTTTAAGTAAAATCTGACTCTTAAGGAGTATTTACACAAAGGACAATCTCTTCTTCAGAAAGAATATATTCCTTCTGCAGAAAGAATAAGTAATGTTCCTCCTATATCTACTTGGATTTACTGTAAGCCATGGAGATTTTACCCACTATCCAGGGCTTCTAACAGGGAAAAGTTTGCCAAAAAAAAAAAGTTAGCTGTTGTATTTTAATTCTCATCACTCCTGTTGTTTTGTTGGAGATTTAACACAGAATCACAGAATGATAGAGATCAGAAGGGGCCTCTGGAGATCTAGTCCAACCCCTTGCCAGAGCAGGTTTACCTATAGCAGGTTGTACAGGACAGCGTCCAGGGAGGCTTTGAATGACTCCTGAGATGGAGACTCCACCACTTCTCTGGGTAGCCTTTTCCACTGCTCCACCACCCTTAAAGTAATGATGTTGCTTCTCACATTTAGATGAAACTTCCTATATTCAAGATTGTGCCCATTACTGTTATCCTGTCACTGAACACCACTGAAAAAGTGCTATTTTTCTGAAAAATATCCTGAGATTTCTAAGACATGCACATTTTTTCTTAAAATTCTTTTATTTTGAATACCTAGTTTAGTATTTATTAAGCAAAAAACCTTAAAGTGGAAGGACTAATTCTATTGTGAATCAGTAGCTGGAAATTGCAAAGCATTTAGTGATTTTGCATCTAGAAAAGAGAAAAGAAAGCATATAACAAATTATATAATTTTTGTTCCAAGTGTTGTAACTGCCCTATTTTTCATCTCTCTGTCACTATTGAATTAGCTATTTCAAAAAATCTTAATAGGCTTTGGCACTGAACCATCTTTCATGCATGCTTAATTGAAGATCTTGGTCTAATCATTTGCCATGCCACACATATGCATTTTAAGTAAAGTAACTGGGGTTGTTATTAACTACAGAACAAATGCAAATGGATTACATAATGTATATCTGTAATGCATGTATTTCGAGCCAATAAAATGACCTTTGAAAATTATTGAGATATGTGAAAATGCCATTTACTGTAATAGGAATCAGCGGAAGAAGGTGAACTGTAGGTGAGGCTTAACACTTCTTAAATTTTCCGAATCTAGGCAACATTTAAAGGCTGTGCTGTGAATATTTAATCATCTTTAGGAAATACATGCAGTACAGATGCATCATGTCAAGCTTTGTTGACTTCACATTCAAACCACTATGTTTTCCCATTTTAACAGTTTCTTATTAATACTGAATTCATTCCTGAGCAGAAGCAGAAGCAGAAATAAATGCATGGTATTAGAAGATATTTGTGTTACTATAATCTGTCAATAGTACCTGAATGCAAGCAGAGCTTTTGACAGGATAACATTTCAAAAGTAATAAAGCCACTGGCTCAAATACCTTAAGGTTAAAGAATGACACAAAAGGTGATGATATATTTAGAGCTTCTGAGGCTATTTTGTGATAGAGGTTCCATTAATGTGCAAAATTAAAATTCAACTTTCAGTGACAGCATAGATGTAGGATGTTATCCTCCTGTCAAATTTTCAATTTCCTTTCAGAATCTGACGTGTTTTCTGCGGGTGAAGTTTCACAGCTGAGGTATTTTACAGGTGAAATTCTTGTTAACTTAGTCACTGATGAGATTTATTACAAAAGTATTTTTTTAATTTCCACAAATGATCACAAGAACAAAATAGAAGGGATTCTCCCAGTATCACTTACAACAAAACAAAACAGCAACAAAAAAACCCCAAACACCCAAAAGAGAAAAGAAAACTTAAAAAAAAAAAATCCCTTTGTGTTTTCTTTCAGTTTTTATAACTATATAGCCCAGTACAAGAGTAAGGCTGACAGCTCAAATATGCCTTAAATGATATTAATATGGAAATACTCAGCTAGTCATGACCAAAGCTTAACAGGCACTTGGAAGCTAAGATGTATAAGAGACAGAATCAGAATTAAAGTTTGTAAATCACAGAGATACAACAATTTGCAGATGGGCCTTTCACACAACTTTGATCTCACTACTAACTCTATATACAAAGGTTATTCACTGCAAGTAAGTAATTTCAAAAGTAAGATTGGGCTGGTATCCAACAGTGGTCATTGTGAAGCTCCAGCGCTGCAGAGATTTCATCGGTTCAGAGCAGCAGTGAATCATATTTTGAACTAAAATTGTGTTTTCATATTTGTATTATGTATGTCCCTAACAGAAAAACTGCATGTATGCATTCACTTGAAATTTGTTTGGTTTTGTGTGTACTTTCTTTTTAGTTATTAGTAAAAATAAGGGCTTGCACTTAGAAAAACAAACACACAAACAAAAAAACACTTTAAAATAGAAGTTAAGATTGAAAGGATAAACAGAAAATGTGGAGCTAAAATATTAAAGAAATAATGTAGCATCTCCAAAGTAAGTGTCTCCCAAGTTGCCAGTTACAATAAATAATCTAGCTCAATGAAATCTAAACTTCCCTCATTTACAGATGGTAAATGTGCAGAAACACAGAGAAATTAATACAACCAGACATGTATGTTTGCCTTGCCATTGCATGACAACAGAAATAACTGACAATAAAATGTAAGATTTTTTTTCAAATTGGCTTAACCAGAAGACTAAAAGTTATAGTGGTTTTAACTGTAGCAACAGGATTCTGTGCAGCCTCTGGAGTGAAACTTCAAGATTTATTCCTGCTTGTGATTTCCTTAGGAAATTAACCATGCTCTGAATGTCAGTATTTGTGGTGGTTTGGGTGTCCCTGGCCCACTCACACTTTAAAAAAAACACCCAGACTAGACTCAGTTGGCTCTGGAAATTTGAATGAAGCTTATATTTACAGCTGGCACAATTTACAAGCAGATATTTACAGTATATACAGATATATACAGAAATATACAAGGTAAAAAAGGTAACAACTCCCCTCCCAGAANAATTTTACAGCCTATGATCAAGTCCTTCTCACCAAAACATTCTAGCTAGGCTCAAACTAGCACAGTATTGTGTCGCTTAGCACCAAAAAGGAGATATTTGGTCATCTGCTCTACCTGCCAGGGAGATGAGTTGACTTTTTTTTTCATCAATTTAATATGCCTTCATATGTGTGTGTGCGAAGTGCCTGCAAATAACAATGACATTGTCAACAGAAGTTTCAATTTCATACATTTTAAGTGTAAAAAGGACCTTTTCAATCCCTTAGCCTGATTATCTGCATAACACAGGCCATTCTTTTTTTACCAAGTAATTCTCAAATCAACCACATGAATTCTAGTTATTTCATTTGTAATGAAAGAACTTGTATGCTCAATTTTGCTGTGATTCTTTGCATATAATCACATTTCATACGTGACTAAAATTATTCATACTTACTTCAACACAGAGGAAAGAACACTCTGATCCAATAGTTTTTCAGTGCAAATGCAGCCAACAAAATGACACCAGTATAACAACAGAACACAAGGCATTACAAATCTCCAGCATGAGATCTTTAACCTTTGAAATGGTATTGTGTTATTAATAATAACTGTCACTCAAAAAAGAAAAAAAGCTCAATGTGGAACACTTACTCAAAGTCAGGATGAAGTGAGCAGATGCCTGAAACACTGACCTGATTAATATGTCTATGAGGTGATATACTTCAATGCAAAAGCAGTTTTCTATTGGGAAGTTTTGTTGCAGTATCTATCACAATTTTGGTAATGTTATAAAACCTGCACTACAATACACTATTGTCTACTAATATAAGCTTTTTTACATGTATATAACTACATTTAAGTTTAGAGATCTATTCTGGTTTAGAAAGGGTAAGAGGTAAATCCCTGCTAAAACAGACTAAACCTGAAGGGTACTGAAAGAACAGAGTAGGTTAATGTGTATAGTCACATGGCCACAAAAACATAAGAGAGAAAAAGCAAAAAAAAAATCATACAAATAAATGCAAACAAATTATAGAAATGCTCCCAAATCAGCCAAAATATTACATATTGTTAGTGGGATAACTTGATCTATATGGAAGCTTGAAGCATTTGCTTTGAATGCAAAACTGTATGTAAAACAAGAGAATTAGAACACTAAACTCCCTAAAGCAATGTACCTGTAAAGAGCAATTCATTAATGCAGTATTTGCAAATGATGTGATAGATTTTTTTAAATGGTTTTTGGGATGGTGTGAGCAACAGACCTTGTACTGGCATTCCAAACAAAGGCAATCTCATCAAGAATTCATAAATATCCAAACTATCTATTGTTGTCAGACAAAAGCTGGACATTAACATTTAAATCAAAAAGGAAATAAATGATTAATATATGAAAATCACTAGAAATGAGGCAAAGTAGCAACCACAGAACAATAAAAAAGACCATCTAACAATAACAGAATTGCATAATCCATCTTGCTGGAAGATACCTCAAACCTTCACCCACCATTGAAGAATCAACACTAAACCATGTCCCTAAGCGCTAGGTCCACATGCTGCTTGAACTGTCCAGGAATTGTGACTCCACCACTGTCCTGGGCAGATGATTCTAATGTTTGATAATGCTCTTTTATGACGAAATATTTCATAGAATCAACCAGGTTGGAAGAGACTGCCAAGATCATCCAGTCCAACCTAGCACCCATCTCTATCCAGTCATCTAGACCATGGCACTAAATGCCTCATCCAGGCTTTTCTTGAACACCTCCAAGGATGGTGACTCCACCACCTCCCTGGGCAGCCCATTCCAATGGCAAATCACTCTCTCTGGCAAGAACTTCCTCCTGACATCCAGCCTATACCTCCCCTGGCACAACTTGAGACTGTGTCCCCTTGTTCTGTTGCTGGGTGCCTGGGAGAATAAGCCAATCCCCACCTGGCTACAACCTCCCTTCAGGTAGTTGTAGACAGCAATGAGGTCACCCCTGAGCCTCCTCTTCTCCAGGCTAAACAACCTCAGCTCCCTCAGCCTATCCTCATAGGGTTTGTTCCAGGCCTTTCACCAGCTTCATCACCCTTCTCTGGACGCATTCCAGCACCTCAACCCAACAAGCATGAATGGGTAATCTTGATCAACCTGGTCTGGTGGAGGTGATCACCAACTGGCCAGAAGGCACAGACTGTACAAAACCTCCAGAGGAGAAAGTAACTCGTGCTGAAGAAGCTTCTCCCTATGGTGATGTCTCCGATCAGGAAAAGAACTATGCTTTGTTCACAGATGGTTCCTGTCGTCTTGTTGGGAACAAGCGAAGATGGAAGTCAGCAGTCTGG
>WAAF01000430.1:36497-57447 GCA_013400475.1 Tricholaema leucomelas
GGGGGGGGAGGGGGGAGGGGCAGTTAACTCCCAAACCATCATATCTCCGCTAAACAGCTACCTATAGCAGAAGTCTAGGCAGCCTGAATCCTGCAGAAAGTATCCTTTTTTTTTTTCCAATATAGACAGCAGAGACACATGAGTTACACCTTGGGTTCCCACGGTGGCTTCCAGATGTTTTCAGAGGCTCCTCTTTCTTTTCATTGTTTACAACAAGATCTGTTAGGTCTGCTGGGACCTTAGATATGAATGTAATACCATCATTTAATTGCAAATAGAATTTGAATGGGTTTTAATTATAGTTGCCAGTCTTTTCAGAAGATAAATTAAGAAAAAAAGAGTACATACTCTCATACCTCTTTTTTATTTTTCTTACAGAGACCACAGTGACAGTTTGTTGGATAAGATTTAAGCAATTTTTCAAACAAGTTCTGGTCAGTCATTTTACTGTGGAAATTCCATTATATAGTAAAACTAACAAAAAATATTTGTACTGAACAAAAAAAAACTCCACAAACCCTGAAGAAGTAATTTTGTTCTTAAAAGTGAAACAGGCATCTCACTGGCAACTAGGGAGATTAACAGCTCTGTATGTTCATGTCTATCTTGTCAAGCTGTTGGGCAATAATGCTGAGGTATTTCAGTTTACTGAGCTAGCTGCATTTTCTGTGCATTATAAAGGGGTAATCTATTCATTTCAGATGACAGGATAATTTTTAAAACTGAGTTCTGTCAGCAGAAATAGGAGGGGTCTGTTTCTCCAATTATGAAATGTTATAGTTGTACTTTGCATTAGAAAGGGGGAATTTTATTTCAGTGAGATTGAAAAGCTTCTGTGTGCAGACTCCCTGATCTATTTGTAATACTTGTTATAATTTTTCCTAAGTTTTCAAAATATGCTTAACAGAGTTTTGCATACATGAGCCAAAGAAGAGTAATTATTTATCAGCCAGAGTATTCCAGTTTCATTTATGCCAAGTCACAGAACATTCTAGTGGATGTGTCCCTGCCTATGACAGGGGGTTGGAACTGAATGATCTTTGAGGTCCCTTCCAGCATAAACCATTCTATGATTCTATGATTTGCAACCTAACAAATATTATGTCTTCTTGTAAGGTGTAACATTAATTTCTCCAGGTTTCAAAATACTACTTTCATTCTCAATAAATTCAAAATTAGGAAAAAAAACCCTCCAGTGTTAAAACATACCTAAATGCAGATATAATATCAATTACAGCTTGCACCTGCCATTCATCTGTGTGCAGTTTAACTGAAAATGCAACTTGTACTTCCTCTGCCAAGCCTATATTTATGACAGATATGATAGGTTGGACTGGATGATCTTGGAGGTCTCTTCCAACCTGGTTGATTCTATGATTCTATGATTATGATTCTATGATTCGGGAAGTATGCAATATTATGGATACATTGTTGTGTTAGGCCTGATAGCCCAAAATAGGCTTATACATGTCCTGGTTTGCCCAGATACATTTTTCTGTTCTCCCTCCTTCTGTTGTGGGGAGAAACAGCTGCAGAAAACAGGACAAAGAACCTGGAGCCATTGAGTCTAAGGACTCTGGCCTGCCAAGACTTGTTTACATCCTGTGGTAAACAGCTCTACCACAAAGTAACACTCTGAGTTTGTTTGCCTGGAAAATACACTGCCTCGAGTTTACCATGGAAAGGCTCAANCCTCGAGTCAACCATGGAAAGGCCCGAAATCATAGAATCATAGAATCATAGAATGGTATAGGTTGGAAAGGACCTCAAGGATCATCCAGCTCCAACCCCCTGCCATAGGCAGGGACACCTCCCACTAGAGCATCTCGCCCAAGGCCTCATCCAGCCTGACCTTAAACACCTCTAGGGAGGAAGCATCCACAACCTCCCTGGGCAACCCATTCCAGTGCCTTACCACCCTCACTGTAAAGAACTTCCTCCTAACATCCAGTCTAAATTTCCCCTCTTCCAGCTTAAACCCATTCCCCCTCGTCCTAACATTACTAGACCGTGTAAATGTCTCCAGACCGTGGAAATGCCTCCACACGATTGGCCTGCATAGCCTGTGTAACACCATGCTGAGACTGCACATTGCAAGGCATCCTGCCTACACCTGAAAGTCTCCTGCCAAGACGAGAAGTCCTGGAACTACAGAGGTTGTCCAGAGAAGCCAGGATAAGGCCAGAGATTGTCTCCTTTCCACAGCAAAAGGAGGAATTTGAAGTCTCAGTGACTATATTTTTTTAATATATTTTTGCAAGTTATTTCTAGATTGAGTTCTTCCTTTGTAGAATGTTTCCATAACTGTGCAAAGAACACATTATTATTAAAATCAGTGGTCAGGGTGGTGAGGCTTTGGTCATCTTGAGATACTGGATTATTGTGCTTCATTCTCACTGATGACTATGAATAACTAGCACTCCAGTAATTCACAGAGCAACACTGAGCACACGAGAGAGTTAGTTCTTGGTATCTCAATATCAACATGCAAACTTTTGCCTGCTGTCTTAGAGATGCATCATGAAAGATGTAGCTCCCTTGGGAAAAGAATATTCCACAGAAGCTGGATTCTCCACACATGTATTTCTTTACTGTTACTGGAGAGAGATAGTGTGTAATATTTTTTGCTGTCTCACCCTGAAGTGGGTATATAAAAAGGTTCAGAGTAGTAAACTGCCTACTTCTCCCTGCCAACTACAAAGTGAATCTGATCATCTGCCTCAAACATAGATTTCTACTTCAGATATGTAAAGCTATGCAAGATGTATTTCACCAAAAGGAGCTACAAAACTCTTTATGCCTGGCACAGAATTGCCTCTCTTCTGGAAAGGAGCAAATTGTTCACCTACTCTTACATTGCTCTTTCGTTCTTATGAGTGAATCATGGAAGTTAAAGGATTTCGAGAACAGGAATCGGTATTTGCTGATGGAATTATGCCGAGAGAGGGCATGATCTGAAATTCTAAATGAAGTAGATTTTAATCTTCATCAGGACTGGCCTAGTTTTCTGAGCAAAGACATAAATATTATCTTGTTGCCTCCTTGTACAAGCTAAAATCTATAGAAAGAGAAAAAATAAAATTATTGGAGTGAAACTAGCAAGCATAGTGGGAAATGACCTAAATTTTCTAGAAGAGACAGCAAATACATGACTTCACATTCCAGAGAACATGGAATTTCTTGTTCACCAAGATATGTTTTAATGTTTTCCTGGCTATATTTCAGACAATAGAATGCCTTTTGGGACTGTCATTCTAGATGTCTACCAGAGTAGATGTCTGTTACAGGTATTGTCAGCTTCTCAGTTAAAGTCCAGAGATAATATTCACAATATTGGATCAAACAAAATGAATATGCTTCTCTTACGTGGCAGTATAAAAACACAGCATTAAGCTGCAGTTTAAATAATAACAACATTATGAACAGTAAATAATTGCCTTAGTTTTTGCTAGCAAGATTGGCCTCCACAAATCCTAGATTCCTGAGATGAGGGGGAAAGTTCTGGAACAACTAACACTTATTGCTGTTGGAAGAGTACCAGGTCAGGGAATACTCAAGCAAACTGTACAAGCATAAAACCATAGGCCCTGTCAGAAGGCACTCACACGGGAGAGAGCTGCCTGATGTTACTGTGATGACACTTCATTATATCAAGGTGAATCATCAGTGGAGGAAAGCAAATGTCCCTCCTATCTTCAAGAATGACAATGAGGAGTATCCGGGGAATTAGAGGAAAGACAACTTCACCTTGGTCTCTGGAAGGGTCTGGGAAAAAACTTCAGGCACATGAAAGACTAGATGATTTGAAACAGCATGGCTTCACTAAAGTCAGTTCATGTTTGACCAACTTGAAAACCTTCTAAAACAAACTGACCGATGTGGTAGACATGAGATCAGTGGTTCTTGTGATCCTTGACTTCAGTAAGGCTTTCAATACTTTTCCATGACTTCTTTCTTTAGCATCTCATAGTAAATGTGAAAAATTTTGGCTAGATAGAATTTCAGTGAGTAACTTTAGTGAGAATGTCAAGATTCTCCTCAAGGCAAGGTTATCTGTCGGTGTCGTTCATGGCAAATGGTCTATACTTAAGATGTGAGTGGAAATTTGCAGCCTTCCTGGTCAAAGAATTCCTGTGCATTAGTCCAATGAACATTAGATTTTTTTCCTTATATGTATAAATCAGACTTTCATGCTGTATTGAAGAGATAGTCTGTCCTGCTCTCTTGTTCACAATGAGTGTAGATAATTTCTCTTTTCAACATTACTGCCTGAAGGCAGTTATAATTTGCTTTCTCTATCTTTGCTGCATTTTAAATAAATCATTCATTTCTTCAATTTTTTTTCTCTAAGATATTTTTTCTGTACTCCTGGTAATTCTCTTTATTTTCCACTATCATCACTCCAGCAAGTACACATTTTTCATCTAGTGCTTGTGTTAAATCATTGTCCTGCTTTCCCCTCTAACTCTGAGACCTCTCTCAAAACCTGTTTGTGAGCCTGCTGTTCCTTTACTTAATATTGCAGATTATTTCTCTCTAAGTGCTCTACCTTGTATTTCATCCAAATTTTAGGCCATTTCTCCAATTTGTCAAGATCATTTTGAATTTTATTCTTGGCCCCATCCTTGTGATGTCTCTCAGTTTCATGGTATCTTTAAATTTAATAAACATTTTTCCTATTTCAATTCAATTCCAGTTCAATTTGTTAATAAAAACACTGAAGAGATCTAGACCCATGACAGAACCTCATATATTCCCACCCGTCCCTTCCTTCTTTTCTTGAGAGTGAAATACTGTCAAGGACTCTGTGGGTGCTGTTAGTAAAGCTGTCTAACACCCACCTGGTAGTTTTCTTCCAGGCTATGATTCCAGAGTTTGCTTATGAGGATGTCACAAGAGACAATTTCAAATGCCTTACGAAAGTCAATCTATGACCTCTACTTTTCCCCTGTTCACAGTTTCTTCAGTTCTGTCATGGGAAGAAATTCAGTAGGTTTGATATGATTTACTCTTGACAAATAAGTGTTATCTCTTATTTATCTTCTTGTTGCCTTCTAGATGCTCAGAAATAAATTTGATTACTTGGTCAACAATGATTCTAAGAATTGAAATTAAGCTAGAACTTCTATAATTTGGGGTTTCCCTCTTTTTTATGGGAACTCAAAGATTTTTCTTCAGGTCTTCCAATATTTTATTTATGCTCCACAGTTTCTCAGAAGTAGCCCTCAAATGAAATGGGAGTTGTGTTTTGGTGCATTGTATTTTTTAGCAACGGTTACCTTATCTTCCAGCCAAATCACAAATGGTGTAGGGTTTACCATTTTTATGGTATCCATAAAAAGTTCCATTGGTAACCAAAGGTTACCATTCCATTTTATGTTCAGCTTTTTTGCCAAGGATACCCTGATAGACTTATCACTTCCTTAGATTAAGCCAGCCAAGCTGTGCTTAAGTGATTATTGTTTTATTTCTGTTAAAATAAACTGAAGGTGCAGATGAGCTATCCCAGTCTAAAATCTTTAAGACAACTTGGATCACTTTGAGTAAAATGAGTTAAGGCGGCACTCATACCATGGTGTGAAGGAGAAAGTAATTAGCAGCTGGGAACAGAACATCATTGCCTCTGCAAACAGCACAGCTGGAGAAGAGACACATATTGCTGCTTCAGTTTTCTTCCAGCTGAAAAAAAAATCTAGCATTTCAAGTGATACTAGCATTGAATGTGAGACTTTTTCAATAAGCATTTCCCAAAACTTCTTGTAGTCAGTTAATACACTCAGTTCTTTCTTTCCCCACTGTGCTTCTATTTAATCAGCTCCTGAAAGTAGAAGAAATTTCACAGATTTGCCCTCTACTGAATAATGTTATTTTTTTCACCATTTCTCAAAGTTATCAAGTATGATATTCTTACATCCATTCACTGAACTCTTGTTCTGCATGTGATGTAATATGTAAATTTTAATGACTTCATATGGCATTAATTAAAGCATTAAATACAATTTCAACTAGGGCAAGTCCTTGAGGAATTTCACCAGACTGGAAGACCTGTAGTTTACTTCAGTGTAGTCCACCTCAATCTTCCTTTCACCTGTTTATTAACTCTTGTAAATCAGGAGTCACATTTTGTTTAGCAATCCTGTCTTTTCCAGCTTTACTCATAAAAGCTCAAGGATGCATCTTTTAGGAACAATGCAAAGAACGTATTTCTGATGTTTATGTGAGACCCTGTGACAAGCCCAGAAAGGCTGGAGACCACAAACCAAGGTAGATTTATTTCTCTGACAAAGTCAAAGTGCTGTAGAAGTTATTTCTTATCAACTTCCCCGATATCCTTATCTATTGTGAGATCCTATCCCTCCTGATATTAGTTGCAGGCTTTTTACAGCACTTCAATGAGAGAAGGATCAGAATATCAAACAAGCAAGATCTCCCACAAACTGAAATTCTACAAAGGAACAGCTGTGGCACAATTCATTGGACAAATCCTGGATATGCTTACATAATCTTCAAAGTCAATAAAGACAAAAAAATTGAACCAAGAAAAGCTTTTCAAGAGATGTCATGGAACACTTGAAACACTTGAAACACTTGAAACACTAACTGGATAAATAATTAGAAAAAGGATATTATAAGTGCAGGCTCTGATATAGTTTGGAAGGGCCCTTTATTGTTACCATATTTGACTAATGATAGAAATTTCTGCTCTGTGCTGACAGGTGCAGAAGTCCACATATTATTTAATCCTTTTTATCCTTTTTATCTCATTGTAAATACAGTTCTTCCTAGGAAGCTGTGTTTTAGTAAATGTCTTTCAGTGACGTTCATGCAGCAGTATAAAAGAACCCAACATTTTGGCCAGATCTTATTGCTGTGATGGCTTCTATTCTCCAATAGCTTTAACAACCATGAAAAAAGTGCTGTATGAAAATACCTGAAAGACCCTTTACATGTAGAGTGGTAATGCTATTTCAGGGTTCTAGATTTGAAAAAGCATTACCTTTGCGCTTGAGAGATGGTCCCTCACATCTCTATGTGAAAAGGACTTAAGCATAGCTTTCCAGTGGAGGGTAAGTGACATGATCATTCTTGACAAGTGTTGAGAAGTCCTGAGGCAGAAATATAAGCACAACAATATCCTATATAATATGAAACAAACAAAAAAAAATAAAAATTGAAGCTTACATCATAAATAATCTGAGGATAGAAAACTGTAAACAGACAAAATATTGTCTTCCTATTATTACAGAAAGCATTATTAGACTTTTGGGTTGCATTATATATATAAGCTAGCTACACCTTGCCTTACAAAGTAAGTATGCAAGTTATGTGACCATTAGATACTGTCCCATTCTGGAGGAATCCCACGTGTGGGACGTTCTGATTCTCGGGCGCAGAATTAAGGCACAAACGGTGTCAAACACATAGGCTAGTTTTATTGCAGTCACACGACATACACGCACGAGGACAGCGATGGGGACAGGAAGAAAGTAACAGAGGCAGGGGAGAAAAGAAAGAAATATCCCCACGCAGAGAGAAGAGAGGTCACTGCAGAGTCATTCGGTGTCCTGAAAGTCCGTTTGAAGAGAGTGGATGGGGAACGTTTCTTCTGCAGGTCAGAGCTTCTCTTCTTTTACCTGGCTGCCTCGTTCAAGATGCATATTTTTTTCTGAGAATCACTTAGCATTTTCCAGGAGTGATTTGCTTAGCCAGGCCCACTGTCCAGCGGCATTGGGCATGCTCAGTGTGGTAGGGTTTTCTAGGATTGAGCCCCTCCTTGTCCAGCTGGTTTCTCTGAAATGATTGCTACTGTCGAGTCAGAATCAGCATCACCTGTCACAACAGGAAGCCTTCACCTCCTATATGTGATAGGTGACAGGAGCTCAGTTCCAGGTGTGGTGGTCCAGAATGGTGTTCTTTCAGTCCAGACAAGCTGAGCAGTCAGGCAGGTGGTCCCATGGTAGCATGCACAAGCTCACTCTGCATTCCTCAGTTGGTTTCTTGTCCAGTTGTTGCTTATTGGGGAACTCCTGGGGGTCTGATCTCATGCAGGAGAGGATTTCCAGGACAGTGAGTACAAACAGGATGCTCACTTAGCATTTCTCAGAAATATAGCTCAAAAAAAGTTTTCCTGAGATATTGGGACATATTGTGTATCTCAGTCTCTGACAGATACCTGAACAGGGAGCCTATTTATTGTAATGCTTTCTTACATTCATATGCAGTTGTCACATATAATAAAGATAGTTGAGATTATAAACATAAATCTTCCAGAACTGAAGCTAAGCTAATTAATTCTAAATATGTGCTTCAAGGTTGGCTCCTGTTTTTAAACTGGATGGTATTAAGGCAGATACTCAGGAGATGTGTTTTCATTAATAATGGAGGGATCAACCAGACACAATTAGCACAACCAAAGGTTAGGACAGCAAGAGCTATTGTTTCTGTCTGATATGTTTTTCTTTTTGGCATAAGGATTTTCCCAGCATAAAGTTAATTGCTAGAAATGTGTTTCCTCGGCAATATTTTGCCAAGAAATTAACTGCATCTAGCATTAATGAAGTCATTGTTTCTGCATCACTGTTCATAGAAAATATTAATGTAAATAAGGCAATAAACCCAGGAGAGTCTATCAAAGAAAATGTACTTAAGTACTTTTCTCCAGAAAGAGAAAGCAATAACTACATTGTTGCACTTCACAAATTTTCCTGAATTTTTTTGTTTTCCCAGTAGCTTTATCTTTCTTCTCACTATATCTTAATCTTTAGAAGCACATTTTTCATTATTAGTACCTGTCCTAGATCAAAACAAGCTGGAAAGCTTCAAAAGAACTACTTCATCCTATTCTGAGAATGAGATGAGAAAAAATTGGCTTTGCACATTAACTTTCTTGTTGTTAACTTATTCTCTTTGAGAAACTAACAGAGACATAAAATCAAGTGATAGAGTTTAGGTTTTCACCATTCACACGAAAAATGGCATTTGGTTAACCAAGTCCTGAGCCTTTATGGAAGTCTGAGTTGACACATGCCATATAGGGACCTGTTAAAACTTTAACAGAGGTTTTTAGTGTATACAGAGCTCCTGGAGGTGGTAAATATGTGTGATCATATTGTGCAGAATGAGACTTTCTCTGAAAATCCTTTAGCAGGCCACAAGTTCTGGGTAAAGATACACTTTCTGTCTCTTAATCTTGGTAATTCCAGAAAGCCCCCATCCTTGGAGGTGTTTAAGGCCAGCCTGATCTAGGGTAGGGTGTCCCTGCCCACAGCAAGGGGGTTGGAACTAAATGATCCTTGTGGTCCCTTCCAACCCTGACCGATTCTATGATCTCATTTCTGCTAGTCTTCTTACTTGGAGTAGTCAGCCTATTTTCAGAGTTAAAGCAGTTGAATGCCACCTTGAAGAAGACAATTTTTAATGACTGCTAGATTTCTTGAATAACACAAGGCAAACTATGTCAGTATTCATCAGCTAGCCATGACTTTTTTCCTGTAATACAGTATAGGGGTGATGCTCTAAATATGTATCTTAACCTGATTGTGTTCAGACTGGAGTGCTGAGTTCTTTCCCAAAATTCACAGAATTGCTGCATATTTATGAGTGCACTTGACATTGGCTGGAATCACAATCTGAACAACTGACCTATAACAAAATCTAGACTTTAAAGCAAATGTTGTTCTTCACTCCTCAATATCACAGTTCCTCTCAAATGAAGCAGAGTCAATGTTACCCCCTTCACTTATGAAAGGGCATGTGATGGTTTGGGTGTCCCGCGCTCCCCACACTTTGCTTCGCAAAGTGAATCAGCCACAACAGCAAATGCAGGGTGAGGTTAGAAAGCAAGATGGAGTTCAGCCATCAGCCCCAGGAGAGCAAGCAAGTGCTGAGCAAAGTGACTTTACCTAATGTTTTGCTTTTTCTTTCTACACATCTCAGCAAGACTGTGAGCAAAGTAGACAACACCATTGTTTTCATTTCCCAGCCTATTATCCAGTTCTTCTCACCAAAACATTCTAGCTAGCTTCAAACTAGCACAGGGCAAAGACAACTTCCACTCCTTATTAGCTGCAGAGGGGAATATAGTAACAAAAGCAGAGGCATTTCTGCCTCAATGTTCAATAGTGGGACAGGCTGTCTCCAGGACAACTGGACTCCTGAACTGGCAGATGGAGCCAAGGACCAGTATAGTGCTCCTGTAATCCAAGAGGAAGCAGTAAAGGATCTGCTGAGCCATTTGGATCCTCACAAGTCCAAAGACCTGGTAGGATCCATCTGAGGGTGCTCTCCCAGGCAACCAGGAACAGAACAAGGGGACACAGTTTCAAATTGTGCTGGAGGAAGTATAGGCTTGATATCAGGAGGAAGTTTTTCCACAGAGAAACTCAGATAGCAGTGCTATTTATTCATTTATTGTCTTCTAAAAAACTATTAAGATACACAGGATAAAAGCTACACTGACATTTTCTTATTTTTCTGAGCAGTTCATTCTGAAAATATTAGCTACAGCACATCCTTCTCAATTAGCTTCCTGGGTGAAGAAAGCAAGAGCATTGAGGCACTCCTTAGTGTATCCGTAGCCTGTAGGAGTAGGGAACTGAACTCAGATGCCTCAAAAACCTCTTCCATTCTTCTGATAGTAATCTAGACATAAACACTTTTATACACAGAGCAATAAGAAACTCTTCAGAAGAGCAAAACATTTTGCTACGAATTAATCAAAAATTATAATCAATATTAATTTTGATATCCAAGTGATGTTTGTTAATAACTATGAAAATTGTTTATTAACATTCAGTCTCCTCGGAATACTTATTTACAATGGTCAAAACAGACAGTTTGGATACTTAATACAAACAGGGAACAGGTAACACCTTAAGTAGTAACTAGCAAATGCAAACATTGAAACTGGAAAGAGGTTCTTAGCTTCAATTATATCTTGTGCCAGCCAGGGGACTTGAGAGGCTCCTTTCTGCTACAAAGGCAGAAAGGCACAATAGAATCTAGTTACAGAATTGCTTAGAGAGAGTCTTTGAATACTTAGAAAAATTATATTCTGACTCAGGGGGCTAGCTACAGCTTCAGACAGTACCCAAAACACTTTCAGGGAATTGTGTCAACTTCTTGTCAGCCACTGTGGCTTCTGATCCTTCCAGGCTTCACAGGGTGCTGCGGAAAGGAGGCAGATGGTATCTGACCTTGTCCTGGCCCCTCTGGGTGATCTGTGTATCTCCAGGATTTCCATCTTGGCAGGAGACTTTCAGGTGTAGGCAGGATGTCTTGTGATGTGCAGTCTTAGCACAACATCACAATGGCTATGCAGGCCTATTGCGTGGAGGCTTTTAAAGCCTGTTCCTGGTAGTCTCAAGGCAGGCAGTTGCGGATACAATAAGGCAGAGAGGCAGAGCACTGCCAGAAGCAGAGAGCAATGCCAGCAGCAAGCAAGCATGAATACAATGGCAGAGCACATTGTGTTACCTGCTCACCTCTTTTTATTAGTACAGCCTGAGACTAACGGGTCTTTGGACACAGATTAGCCAATCAGAATGGCAGTTAGCCCAGCTTGATTGTATTAGGTGAAGCCATAGGCTTACTTTACCCAAATTTGGGAAAAACATAGGCCTTGCATGAGGCAAGCACAAGCCAAATGTATGTACATTGTTTAACACAGGATGTGAACAGGAGCCTGGGTGCTTAGACTCAACCGCTCCAGGTTCTTTGTCCTCTTTCCCATGGTTGCCTCTCCTCAAAACAGAGAGGGAGAGCAGAAGAACATGTCTGGGCAAGCCAGGACATGTTCAGGCCTATTTTGGCCTATTCAAGCCTACTAGGACACATTTGTGTCAGATTTTGGACATGAGGAGCCTGGGCTCACAAGTTTCTTCACACAAGAAACAGCTACAAAAGATGGACTTTTACAGGCCTCTTTACAGAAAGAAACTGGGCCCACACTTCTCTTGAGCAGCTGTAGCATATTTTTGTGCTAAGCAACAAGATCAGACACATGATGGCTAGCAAATTACTTTGAGATGTTTCTATTGTATAGGTTTTTTTTACACTGAAAGTGCTGCTTAACAGGAGCCAGTGCTGCAAACCCATACACAATTATTTCAAAGAGGTAATTTCAAGGAGCATATTTTGCCTTGCCACCATGGAGATACACAGTACAAATTTCACTTTAACATTCCAGTTTTCTTCATAGGGCCTACAGGGAAGTAATTAAACCAAGGAGTTGTCAAGGTAGTACTGCAAATGTCTCTTAGATAAATATGCATATTCCATTGTAATCATGTGAACTAATAATTATTATGTATTAGCTGCATGCTGACAATAAAGTTGGTGCTTTTCCAGTTATATTCTGCTGCTGCAGAGGTTGAAATGAACAACACACAACTTTAAGTTATCAGGAAAGAAGAATTTGCTTGGGAAATATCCCAGCATCAATTTTCTTATTAAAAGCAATCAGTTTACATTTGCAACAGGAAATCAGGCAGAGCTCAGAAAGATCCTACCTCCTCATCTTGTCATATCAGTACATAACTTTCTACCAATGTGATTAAAACAAAATTAAGCATGCAACAGTTCTTGCTACTAGTAGGATTTTTTGCCTTTTAAAACTGAATTGTCCAAATCAGGATAAGAAATAAGAAGACACAAATAAAACTTCTGAGTTGTTTTCATTCTCATGAGAAAGTATCCAGACCATCACTATTTGTCACTACAGCAGGGTGTAAAATAGATTATCTTCTCTAGAAGCACTCCGAGTAAAGTGAAGGGTAAATGAGACCACACTTTATAGATACCCATCTCCTTCCATTTGTTACAGCAAGTGTTTCAGTACATCAGTCTGAAATAAAGAACAGCACAAAGAGAATTCATGGTTATATAAAACCCGACTGCAACAGAACTGAGATGTTTTGGCAATGTAATAACTATTTGTACCTTAAATTTGGGGAAAATTCAGAGATTTGCAAATTCATCATTTCTGTCTACCGTTTTCACAGGATCACAGGATGTTAGGGGTTGGAAGGGACTCAAGGAGATCATCAAGTCCAACCTCCCTGCCAGAGCAGGGCAATACAATCTAGCACAGATCACAGAGGAGCACATCCAGATAGGCCTTGCAAGTCTCCATAGAAAGAGACTCCACAACCTCTCTGGGGAGCCTGTTCCAGTGCTCTGTGACCCTTCTAGTAAAGAAGTTACCACTTGTGTTGAGGCGGAACCTTTTTTGCTGTGATTTACACCCATTGCTGCTTGTCCTATTGCAAGGAGCAAGTGAGCAGAGCCTGTCCCCCACTCCTGGCCAGCCTTCAGATACTTATAAACATTTATCAAATCCCCTCTAAGTCTTCTCTTCTCCAGACTAAAAAGTCCCAGGTCCCTCAGCCATGCCCTCCAGTCCCCTAATCATCCCCGTAGCCCTCCACTGGACCCTCTCCAGCAGATTCTTGTCCCTCTTACACTGGGGAGCCAAAAACTGAACACAGTATTCAAGATGAGGTCTCACCAGGACAGATAGAGGGGGAGGAGAACCTCCCTTGATCTTCTGGACACACTCCTCCTAATACACCCCAGGATGCCATTGGCCTTCTTGGCCACAAGGGCACATTGCTGTGCCATGGTTAACTTGTTATCCACCAGGACCCCCAGGTCCCTCTCCACAGGACTGCTTTCCAGCAGATCACCTCCCAGCCTGTACTGGTGGAGTTTATTATTCCTCCCCAGATGCAGGACTCTGCACTTGTCCTTGTTGAACTTCATCTGGTTCCTCTGTGCCCAGCTCTCCAGTCTGTCCAGGTCTCTCTGGATGGTCGCACAGCCTTCAGCTGTATCAGCCAATCCTCCCAGCTTGGTACTGTCAGCAAACTTGCTGAGCAGACACTCTGTGCCCTCATCAATGTCATTGACAAACATGTTGAACAGGACCAGCCCCAACACTGATCCCTGGGGGACACTAGTCACAGCTCTCCAGCTGGACCTGGAATCACTGATCACCACCCTCTGAACTCTATCTTGCAACCAGTTCCTAACCCACCTCACTGTCTGCTCTTCCATCCCACACTTCCTCTGCTTGCTCACTAAAATGTCATGGGAGACAGTGTCAAAGGCCTTGCTACATCCACTGGTTTCCCTGAATCTACTCACTCAGTTCTAGCATCATAAAATGCTATCAGGTTAGTTAAGCATGACTTCTCCTTGATAAATCCATGCTGGCTACTCCTGATAACCTTCTCTTCCAAGTGCCTTGAGATGCCTTCCAACAGGCCCCTCCTTTGAACTTTAGGTTTTCAGGAGTTTTGTAAACTGTGGCACTGTACCATTAACAATCAGAAAGATTTCACTCTATTTACATATGAACTGTCGGTTTGACAAAATTAAATACCTGATGAAGAAATATCCTGAGAAATATGAGTCTGTGAAACTGGGATTTAGAGCCAAGCATTACCTTCATGCTGTGTATCACCATCCTACCTCTGAGCACAGATATTTGAAGGTAACTGTCATTCCTGTGTGAATCACTTGATCCTGGTGATTGTACAGCCTCTTCATTCAGGCTACAACTGTGTCTAATCCTTGACATGAAAATGTCAAATGTTTTGAATCCCTCCTCCAGGGAAGTTATCTGATAAGAAACCCTACCCCAACCTCACTGTCATTAATGAATCATATTTTCAGCATACTACATCTTCAACAATCAATGACTATGTAGGAAATTCAATTAAATAGCTTTGAACCAAATGCCACTAGTTTAAAAACAGTTAATGTTTCAATCAGTTTTTCAGTACAGGAAGTGCTAACAGCAAGATGACATGATGCTTGAGCAAGATCACCTAATGACACTCTCATGAAAGATCATTTTAGTAGGGATGTATTGGTTTAGACTGCATTCTAGGAGCGAGTTACCAACCCATAAGCTTTGCCCTATATTACAGAAAATATCCTGACCTCAGCTATCAGCCCTTTCCGCAATCATCAGCTGGACAGTGGTTACTGATGTGCCTTGTTGTGATCTCTTCAATACCCAAGAAATTACAAGTAGCACCAAATGCAGTCATTTATGTTCAAAAAAAGAGCCCATCGTTTTCCAGAAATTTCCTGTAGAAGGAGGACATAAGAACAGGAACTTTCTGTAAATCTTCACAATACGTTTTAGGGACAGAATAACATACCCTTAAACTGATAAATCTGCATGATGGACCACATCATTCAACAGACACCCCAGTTCTTCACTGCAACAGTTTAACTGCATTCATACCATAGAGTCTTTGGATGAAACAGCCTTACCTTCTACATCAGACCTCACTCAGTGACCTGCCTTTTTCTGCTTTCTGTGCAGAAGCAGTAACAGACTGCATAAATGAAGTCCCTACAGAAATACCAGTATTGTTACAGCAGCTGTATCTGCTATATTAACTTCTGCCAAATTAAGTATGCAACAGATGCCACGTTGTAAAATATGGCCTTCATGAGAATAAGTTTGGTGTCCATTCTAAAAATTCACAATTAAGTTCAAGGTCTCTGCCCTGCAACATTTTTTATGGCCTGTGCCCAAGAAAGCAGAAGCATAAAAATCTAAAGCATCAGTGTCATCTCTAGTCTTCCAATCTAATGGCTTTCTACTCCAGTAGTAAAATTCATCCATGCAGGTGACGTGCATTTCTTAGAGGCTGATCCAAAAATGCCTCTCTGCTCTCCCTACCTCTTACCCACACCCTCCAGAAAAATGTGCCACCATGACTTTCATCTGCTGTTGCCCACAGTGCAAAGTGTATTTCTTTTACCTTACTCTAACAAATAAGGCATGAGTTGTATATATAATAGGAAGGAAGGCTAAAACTATCAGAAAGTATTAATCTCTGCTTTCTACTGCTACACACCTACTGTTGCTCTGGAAGATGAAAGGACAACAAACTGTATGTGGTAGATGAATGGTCACAGTAATCAATAAGTCTCTGGAAGGTGTTCAGGCACTTTGAGATCAACAAGTTTATGAATCTACATAGAACAGGACAGATGTCACAACAGTTTCCCAAGCCAGTCCTGGCCAGCAGGGAAGGTAGTGCTAAGATTTAAAAATTCCTTTGGAGTAAATTAAGGGCAACTGACACCAAACAGCTGATGAGTTCTGTTTACTTCATCCAATGAAAGCTTTTCATTGGTTACACCTTAAGGACACCTGATTTGACCAGAGTAGAAGGAAAACAGGAAGAAAAAAACTGAGTAAAAAACAGAGTAAGAGAGAGAAAGACAGACATCACCACCCATGGTTCCAGTGATGTCTTACTGGCATCATCCAGGTTCTTTGGTGGTGGGTGTACATCCAACAAGGGTTTCTGTGGTAGATAAAAGATGTGAACCCAAGAGGCTGTGGCCCTTTTATACTGTTTGAATAAGTGGGAGTGCAGTGTCCCCAGATCAAAAAGAGAATTTGTATATGGGGCCCCTCCAGAATAATGTCTGTCATGGGCGTTTCCATGACACTGTTGCAGTGGTCTTAAAATAAGGAAAGAGGGAAAATTCACCTCCACAGAATTTATCTCTTTTCATTGTTAAACCATATGCCAGTAACAGCTCCAGCCACCAGCTCTGGCTGAGACCCCATCAAAGGCTGTCAAAACCCATGCCCTGTCTATTCAGACCAGGCACTGCCACACATTGTTTGAGAAAAGATTGGACTTTCACAATAGGATAGGACATGGAGCACAAGTCAAAGACTTAAACACCTCTCCATTCTAAGAAACACTATTTTTTTGAGGGAAATACAATACATGCCCATGTGTGATGAATTGTGTCAACTCCTGTTTAACGCTTATTAATGATCTGGACAAGGGGATTGACTCCACCATTAGTAAGTTTGCAGAGGACACCAAGTTGGGATCAAGTGTTGATCTGTTAGAGAATAGGAGGGCTCTGCAGAGGGACATGAACAGGCTGGATAGATGGGCACAGCACAATGCCAGGAGTTTCAACAATTCCAAGTGTCGGGTTCTGCACTTTGGCCACAACAACCCCATGCCATACTACAGGCTGAGGAATGAGCAGCTGGAGAGCGACCAGGCAGAAAGGGACCTAGGGGTTGTGGTCACCAGCTGACTGAACATGAGCCAGTAGTGTGCCCAGGTGGCCAAGAGGGCCAATGGCATCCTGGCTTGTATCAGGAATAGTGCGGCCAGCAGGACCAGGCAAGTCATTCTGCCCTTGTGCTCAGCATTGATTAGGCCACACACAGCTCTGGGCCCCTCAATTTAAGAAAGATGTTGAGATGCTAAAATGTGTCCAGAGAAGGGCAACAAGGCTGGTGAGGTGCATGGAGCCCTATGAGGACTGAGGGAGCTGGAGTTGTTTAGTCTGGAGAAAAGGAGGCTGTGGGGTGACCTCATTGCTACAACTACCTGAAGGAAGGTTGTAGCCAGATGGGGTTGGTCTCTTCTCCCAGGCAATCAGTGACAGAATGAGAGGACACGGTCTCAAGCTGTGCTGGGGGAGGTTTAGACTGGATGTAGGACAAAATTCTTCACAGAAAGAGTGATTGGCCCTTGGAATGGGCTGCCTAGGGAGATGGTGGAGTTACTATCCCTGGAGGTGTCTAAAAAGAGACTGGATGTGGCACTTAGTGCCATGGTTAATTGATTAGAACATCTTGGGTAATAGATTGTATTTGATGATCTCAAAGGTATTTTCCAACCTGGTTAATTCTGTGAGTCTGTGAACTCTATCTTATTATATATCAGCATTAGTATATAAGACTGAAATACTATTAATACTATATAATACTATTTTTGGTATATAATAAGATAGAGTATACAATAAGATAATTTTAGATTTAGATAATTTTAGAGTATATAATAAGAGTATATAAGAAGATAATTTTAGACTCATTTCTCATACAAAGGTGCTTTTAAATACGTGCCTTCTGACTTGATGCTCTCTGGAGCTTATATTTCCATGAAAGTTCATGACACTAGTACCATAGTACCATAGTAGCAGGGAGGCTGTAAACAGGTGGATGTTGGTCTCTTCTCCCAGACAATCAGCAACAGGACAAGGGGACACAGTCTCAAGTTGTGCCAGGGGAAGTATAGGCTGGATGTTAGGAGGAAGTTCTTCACAGAGAGAGTGATTTGCCATTGGAACGGCCTGCCCAGGGAGGTGGTGGAGTCACCATCCCTGGGGGTGTTCAGGAAAAGACTGGATGAGGCACTTAGTGCCATGGTCTAGTTGACTGGATAGGGCTGGGTGATAGGTTGGACTGGATGATCTTGGAGGTCTCTTCCAACCTGGTTGATTCTATTCCATACTACAGTGTTCTTCTTTCTCTGCCTGCAAACAGACCTTCCTCAGGTGCTATTAACTCCAAATTGGCTGATTGTCTTATCTCTGCCTTCAGGATGAACCTAAGTGTCAAAATCTAATGCTTTTGAGAGAACTATTGATTGAGTCTTTACAGTCAAAAGTCTTTAAATCACTGAAAATGCAAGAGATGGCTAAGGGACTTCTCAGGTAAAACCTTCAGCTTTAAATTGCTATGAAAATGTTTTTAAGTGCAACCTCATTTTTTGTTCAGACAGTTACAGAACCAGAAAGCCTCAAATATAAGTTAAATAATCATTTTCATTTCCTGTATGATTTGGTGTTAAAGTGGGAGACACCATCTAAACAATTGAGAATCTATCCACTAAATACTTATGCTGTTCATGAAACACATAATTTGTGCAATAGTATTCCATGTCTACTGAATAATGAAATAACTGTCAAATAACAGGTTAATTGAGTAATGGCAAAAATAGGCAAACAGTATTAAATAATTACTGCAAACATTTAGCATAATACTGTTTTCTGGACTGAAAAACTATTGGACAAATATTAATAATTTACACAGGTTAAATTATTAGCTCTTTCAGAATAACTTTCTCTTGGGCCCTTAGACAATAGTACTATGCAATGAAAAACAAAAGCCAACAAAGAAGGCGATGGGATACTTAAGGATATGGTTTAGGGTGAGCCTTGGAGAGTAGGGATATCAGTTGGGCTTGGTGATCCTGAGAGTCTTTTCCAAAAATAATGTTTCTGTGATTCTGTAGTTCCCTTGGAATTTTAAATCATAGACCTCTGAATGTTATGGGGTGCATAAGAGTGCTGAAAACCAGAGGCTTTCAGGCTTTGGGGGTATGACTTGTGCAGTAGCTTTATGTGCGCTACACCCACATTCCTTCCATTTCTATTATCTACCATCTACACCTACATGTCAGACCCTTGTTTCATACTAAACTGAGACAAAATAGGTCATTCCCATAGCAGCTAAACATAGAGGAGCTCAGCTTAAGCACAGAGGCCCAGCCAAAAGGTGACATTGGAATGACAATTGAGGCTGTCCCTACCTAACCGGGGGGCCACCAGGCCCCCCGGCCTTTGAATCCCCTTCACCATTCACCCAGTGTGCACCACAAGGACTCACCAGTGATGACAGGAAGGGGATCCCTCTGCCCAAATGGGCAAAACTTAGGGCTTCTGCCTTTGCTGGAGCCGGTTAAATAGGGGAGTGGGCAGGGAGGGCAAAGTGGTCACACCTGGGGTGGGAGGAGACTCCACAGAATCCAGGTGATCTACGTTTGGGGGAAAAAAAGGGGGAAATGCTGTGTGGGGTGGGAAAGGGGATGGGGTGCTGAAAGGAGAGAGATGGAGAGGAAAAGGATTGAGATTGAGATCAAAAGAGGAAGATGGGAGAAAAAGGAGATGGAAAGAGAGAAAACCTGATTTTCTCTTTAACAAAATAAAACACAGTGCTTAATGTTGTCTGATTACCTGCGCTCCTTTTCTCCAGTCGTTTCAACACAGCAAAATAGTTTCAAAGTTACAAGGTACAACAAAGGGAGTCACATAAGAAATATTTGGGTTCTGTTAGTCTGTGTAATATAAAGTGTCTTGATGTCCTGGTAAGGTAACAGTAAAACAGCCATTGCCACAACCAATTCACTGACATCAGTGGGATGAGCCAGGCCACCCCTGGGAACGTTCAGCTCTTGCAGTGGCAGAATCAAATGTGGACGCTACCTGCCTCCTGACAGGCTACGAGGACAAAGTTGAATAACTATGCTTGAGGTTTAGCTTTTTCAGTAAGCGTCTAATTTAGGCAGGCTACATTATAGCATTCATGACATAGAGTAATGCAAGAGAAGGGTCAAGGACAACCTCCAGTCCTTATTAGATAGAGAGAAGAACATAGTGACAAAGGATGAGGAAAAGGCAGAGGTGCTTAACACCTTCCTTGCCTCAATCTTCAATAGTGGAACAGGTTGTCTCCAGGACAAGTGGCCTCCTGAGCTGGCAGATGGAGCCAGGAATCAGTGTAGTCCCCCACTAATCCATGAGGAGGAAGTAAGGGACCTGCTGAG
Source organism: Tricholaema leucomelas (assembly GCA_013400475.1). Lineage (NCBI taxonomy): Eukaryota > Metazoa > Chordata > Aves > Piciformes > Lybiidae > Tricholaema lacrymosa > Tricholaema leucomelas. Next base: position 56,891 of record WAAF01000430.1, read on the forward strand.
CCACTTGGATCCTCATAAGTCCATGGGGCCAGGTGGGATCCATCCTAGGGTTCTGAGAGAGTTGGCAGATGAGCTGGACATGCCACTCTCCATCATTTATCAACAGTCCTGGCTCACTGGAGAGGTCCCTGAAGACTGGAAGCTGCCCAATGTGATACCGATCCACAAGAAGGGTCAAAAGGAGGAGCCAGAAAACTACAGACCTGTCAGCCTGACCTCAGTGCCAGGCAAGGTCATGGAAAAGGTCATCTTGAGTGCCATCACACAGCACCTACAGGATGGCCAAGGGGTCAGGCCCAGCCAGCATGGGTTTAGGAAGGGCAGGTCCTGCCTGACCAACCTGATCTCCTTTTATGATCAGGTTACCCACCAGGTGAATGTGGGGAAGGCTGTGGATGTAGTCTACCTGGACTTCAGCAAAGCCTTTGACACTGTCTGCCACAACAAGCTCCTGGCTAAACTGGCAGCTCGTGGCTTGGACAAATTCACTCTGTGCTGGGTCAGGAACTGGCTGGAAGGCCGAGCCCAGAGAGTGGTGGTGAATGGTGCCACATCCA
>WAAF01000430.1:57479-134361 GCA_013400475.1 Tricholaema leucomelas
GCCAAGTGCAGGGTTCTGCACTTTGGCCACAACAACCCCAAGCAACGCTACAGGCTGGGGACAGAGTGGCTGGAGAGCAGCCAGGAGGAAAGGGACCTGGGGGTACTGGTGGATAGTAGCTCAACGTGAGCCAGCATTGTGCCCAAGTGTCCAAGAGGGCCAATGGCATCCTGGCCTGTATCAGGAACAGTGTGGCCAGCAGGAGGAGGGAGGTTATTCTCCCCCTGTACTCAACACTGGTCAGGCCACACCTTGAGTACTGTGTCCAGTTCTGGGCCCCTCAAGTCAAGAGAGATGTTGAGGTGCTGTAACGTGTCCAGAGAAGGGCGACGAAGCTGGTGAGGGGCCTGGAACACAAACCCTATGAGGAGAGGCTGAGGGAGCTGGGGTTGTTTAGCCTGGAGAAGAGGAGGCTGAGGGCAGACCTCATTGCTGTCTACAACTACCTGAAGGGAGGTTGTAGCCAGGTGGGGGTTGATGTCTTCTCCCAGGCAACCAGCAACAGAACAAGGGGACACAGCCTCAAGTTGTGCCAGGGGGAGGTATAGGCTGGATGTTAGGAGGAAGTTTTTCACAGAGAGAGTGATTGGAATTGGAATGGGCTGCCCAGGGAGGTGGTGGAGTCACTGTCCCTGGGGGTGTTCAGTAAAGGACTGGATGAGGCACTTAGTGCCATGGTTTAGTTGACTGGCTAGGGCTGAGTGATAGGTTGGACTGGATGGTCTTGGAGGTCTCTTCCAACCTGATTGATTCTATTCTATTCTATTCTAATGAAGAACTATTTGAAGAGTGAGGGACATTGAAACACTGACAAACTGAAAAGAAACATTTCTTAATTGTATGTGACTTCCTCTGCCTCCCAGATAATACTATTTTAATACTGGGGATTTTTTGACAGTGTATCAAAGCTTACATAACTTTTCTGAATGTTCTGCTTTTACCAGGACAAGAAGATGTTCTGTGATCCTGCGATGATCTCCTGTTTGCCTCTACCTTCCTCCCTTTTTTTTCCATCTGCTTCCTTTTCTTCCATCTTCCTCTTTTGATCTCAATCTCAACCATTTTTCTCTCTCTCCTTTCAGCACCACCTCCCCTTTCCCACCCCACACAGCATTTCCCCCTTTTTTTCCCCCAAACGTAGATCACCTGGATTCTGTGGAGTCTCCTCCCACCCCAGGTGTGACCACTTTGCCCTCCCTGCCCACTCCCCTATTTAACCGGCTCCAGCAAAGGCAGAAGCCCTAAGTTTTGCCCATTTGGGCAAAGGGATCCCCTTCCTGTCATCACTGGTGAGTCCTTGTGGTGCACACTGGGTGAATGGTGAAGGGGATTCAAAGGCCGGGGGGCCTGGTGGCCCCCCGGTTAGGTAGGGACAGCCTCAATTGTCATTCCAATGTCACCTTTTGGCTGGGCCTCTGTACTTAAGCTGAGCTCCTCTATGTTTAGCTGCTATGGGAATGACCTATTTTGTCTCAGTTTAGTATGAAACAAGGGTCTGACATGTAGGTGCAGATGGTAGATAAGAGAAATGGAAGAGTGAATGGAAGGAATGTGGGTGTAGGACTGATGTAATCAATGTAATTAGTATGCATGGGTAATCAAGAGTGTGATCTGAAGTCTATGTGTAGATTGCCATGTGAATAGAAATTACTTTTACAACTGTAAAAATGACTGGAATACATCTGTGAAACATTTTGAGAAGCACTGCATTAGTATGGAGGAAGTGTCTGAGAATCTAAGGTCTAGTAATGTCAGGACAAGGGGGAATGGGTTGAGACTGGAAGAGGGGAGATTTAGACTGGATGTTAGGAGGAAGTTCTTTACAGTGAGGGTGGTAAGACACTGGAACGGGTTGCCCAGGGAGGTTGTGGATGCTTCCTCCCTGGAGGTGTTTAAGGCCAGGCTGGATGAGGCCTTGAGCAGCCTGCTCTAGTGGGAGGTGTCCCTGCCTATGGCAGGGGGTTGGAGCTGGATGATCCTTGAGGTCCCTTCCAATCTAAACCAAAAAAAAAAGAAGGAATAAAAATTAAATCTTGTTTACACTCTTTTATGTCAGAGTGGCTAAAACTCTGTCTTGTTTTGCAACTAAGTTAAAAGTAGCTCTATTCAGTGCAAGGTGAAATCCTGACCGCGTTAAGCCAGGTCAGGGCACTAGATGACTATGATGAATAAAGTAAAATCCTGAACTGCATCTGCTTGACAGCCAGAGGTTTTTATAAACTGTTATCTCAAGCCATATGTGCATCTGCTTCAAACTGTACTAACTTTCAAGTGGCCTAAGCAATCTCATATCACACCATTAGAACTGCAGACTGTAATTCTTCAGGTGTTCTATGTGTTGATTGGATAATATATTGATTTGCTCCCAGAGAATAAAGGTACACAGATACTGCACAGGTCACACCCCAAGAGCCTGAAAGCCTCTGGTTTTTCAGCACTCTTATACACCCCATAAGATTCAGAGGCTTATGACTTAAAATTCCGAAGGAACCACAGGATCACAGAAACATTATTTTTGGAAAAGACTCTCGGGATCACCAAGCCCAAGTGATATCCCTACCCTACAAGGTTCACCCTAAACCATATCCTTAAGCATCACATCACCACATCCAAATGACCTTTAAACACATCCAGGATTGGTGACTCCACCACATCTCTGGGCAGCCCATTCTGATTCCTGACCACTCTTTCTATGGAAAGAAGTTTTCTTGATGTCCAGTCTAAACCTACCCATCTGCCACTTGAGGCCATTCGCTCTTCTTCTTTCACTATTTACCTGGGAGAAGAGGCCAGCATCAACCTCCCCACAAGGTCCTTTCAGGTAGCTGTAGACAGTGATAAGGCCTCCCCTGAACCTCCTCTTTTCCAAACTAAACTGCCCCAGCTCCTTGTGTTGCTCCTCATAAGATTCACAAAGTTCTGTCTCACTCTGTTGTGGTAGGCCTGAGAGCCCAAAATAGGCTTATACATATCCTGGCTTGCCCAGGCATGTTTTTCTGCTCTCTCTCCTTCTGTTCTGGGGAGAAGCAACCATGGGAAAGAGGATTCTGGCCTGCCCAGACTTGTTTTGCCCTTGTGGTAAACAAGCTGCAGACGCTTAGCTTGTGCCTGCCTTGTGGCTGGCCTATGCCTTTCCCAAATTTGGGTAAAGCAAGCGTAGGGTTTCACCTAATACGGGCAAGCTTGGATCATTGCCATTCTGATTGGCTAGTCTGTGTTCAAAGGCCCCTTAGTTTCAGGCTGTATTGAAAATAGTTGAGCAGGTAACACACTGGGCTCTGCTGTTGTATTTGTGCTTGCTGCTTGCCTGCTGCCATTGCTTGCTGCCTCAGTGCATCCTGTTTGCCTGGAAACTGCCTGCCCCAAGCTTATCAGGAACAGGCTCTAAATGCCTCCATGTGGTCAGCCTGCATAGCAGGTGTGATGATGTGCTGAGACTGTACATCACAAGACATCCTGCCTACATCTGAAAGTCTCCTGCCAAGACAAGGAGCCCTGGATATGCAGATTGTCCGGAGGACCAGGTCAAAAATAGTCTGCCTCCTTTCCCCAGGAGCCTAGGAAGAATCAGAAGTCTCAGTGGCTGACAAGACAGTAACAGAATTCCCTGAAAGCATTCGGGTAATGTCTGAATCTGTCGCTAGCCCCACAAGTCAGGAGATAATATTTTGTGAGTAAATATTTAAAGCCTCTTGTAATTCACCATTGCCTTCTGTCGTAAGCAGAAAGGAGCTCCCTGAGTCCATCTAGTGGACAAACAGTATATTGGCCACAAGAACCTTCTCTTCCAGTTCAATTAATGTTTGTGGGGTTTTTTGGCAAATTATTTCTAGATCTAGTTATTCTTCTGTAAAATGTTTCCATGACCGTGCAAAGAGCCCATTATTATTAAAATTAGTGGTAAGGAGTGGCGAGAGTTCTGAATATCAAAAATAATAAACAATATTAATGTTGGGAAAATATAATCTTGCATTAATTACCCCTGCATTACACGTTCTCACGCAAAATTTCACTCTTGCAGTATTTTCACCTATCTACAACTATTTTCTCACTGTATACCAGCTGCTAGCAGGAAACGTCTTCCAGAAATGCTTCCTGTACTGGTTCTTAGCTTTGATTTTTTTTTTTTTTTTTTCTTGCTTGGTTTCTCCCTGTTCAGTGTCACATTTGACTTGTGTTTTCCTCTGCGCTTCACTGGTTCTGAAGCTTGTCTGTATATCAAAGACCATCGGCTTTCTTGTATCACTTTTTCTTACTAGTACTTTCTACCTCTAATCTCATTTTGACTGGGGGGGGGAGAAAAAGTTGAAAAAAGGTACGAAGTCCATCTATGATAATGCTTGCTGGTTCTGAGTACTGTCACTGGAAACAATGGCTTAATTAAAAGAGCTATTAAAATGAAAAGTTTTATTCCTATGCATATTCAAATCAAGTAACATTCATACTTTAGTGGTGTAATAGACCATGAAAGAAACAAAGATAAAAAATTCTCAGAATGGACCACAATATTTGCCTGCTTTGAACAGGATTGCAGAAAGAAGACACAGAACTTGTGACAACGAGAACACCAAAGAAACTGCCTTCAGCATTCAGTAAGTGGAATTATCACCTTAATCTTTTTGAGACAGATATATTGAGTTCGATGTCATTGCCTACAGTTTGAAAGTCTTTGGGAGATAAAGAAAATCTGTAAGATTGAGGGTTTGGTTAACATGAAAGGCTGCTTACATCTGACCTATATAGCTATAAATTGCACAGTGCTTCATAAAGCACTTCACCTTGTCTCTTACTGCTGGAAAATCCTTAGATGCAGTTAGTAGACATCGTCTCAAAAGATAGTGGTTGAAAACATTGGGATCACGTAGAAGGAGCATAAACAGTACTACTATGAACTAGGAAGAACAGAGAGTCACATGAACTGTTACTAACCTGTGTACTCCAATGACAGCGATGAGTGAAATGCTGTAACCTCTCAATTCCCACCAGTTCAATCCAATACTTTAGACTTGCATGTGAATCTGGCCAAATGATGCACCATTTGAATGTAAAAGAATGGGTGATGTGGCTGTTTGCTTTCTCCCAAGACTTTCTCAGGATGTGAGGTTACTCCTGAAACTGAGAGCTTCACGTATTTTAAAGGTCTAGGTAACACAAAATGGATCTTTCCTTGGCTGTTATTACAAGCACTATCTTAAGTCAACAGTTTCAACTAGTTGTGATATTTTTTTTTTGTCAAAGAAAACATGTCTAAAAGCACCAAGTTATTTATAATGTTTAACTGTTTTACTACTTGTTTGTGAATGTTCTTAAATTGGTCTCACATTTTATGTCTGGATTCAGTATATGTATATATAGTTTTTAATATATATGAATTGAGGAGCCCAGAACTGGACATTAGAATGGGCTGCCCAGGGAGGTGGTGGAGTCACCATCCCTGGAGGTGTTCAGGAAAAGATTGGTGAGGCACTTAGTGCTATGGTCCAGTTGACTGGATAGGGCTGGGTGCTAGGTTGGACTGGATGATCTTGGAGGTCTCTTCCAACCTGATTGATTCTATTCTAAAATTTTTGTTGCATAGGTGGCATAGAAAACCATTCATATAGGATAATCCAGAGAACAGTCTCTTTGACATGCATCATGGGGTGATCCTTAAAAATATATCTACAGGTTGTTTCAAGTGGCTTTTAACATTGTTGTTAGTACTCTTGTTGGCTTTTGTGTGCCACAAAGGAGAGTTTTCATAAGTTATATGAAAGAGAAACAATGTCTGTGACCAAATCTCCTGCAGAGTCTGTGTCTATCATTGCTTCTTTCCAATGTGCTTTTGAAATTGTGCATACATTAAAAATAGATATGGTAGAAAGTGCCGAACTCCACTCCTTATCAACTCTGAAAGCCCATGCAGTCCTCATAGTGTAACTGGAAAAAATTTACAGGATCCTGATACTAAATCTAAATTATTAAATCATCAAAGCTACCCTTTTCTTCTTTGTTTTATTTGCTTCCTATCAACAGCAACTTTCCCTTGGCAACTTTTATTTGGAAAAGAGGCACTTCAAGCTGTACCTGCTGACATCAAAACACCCCAGTGAATCATCTCTGGTTTCATCCAGTGATCAAAACCATAACCTGTCGATGCTCTTCCAGTTCTTGAAGAGAAGTAAATTCTGAAACTGTCAAGCCTTAGAAGAGAAGTCATGGCAACCACTTATACTTTTTTTTTATCATGAGCAGTGTGCTGTAAGAGTGGCTCTACTGACCACTGCAGTGACAGACAGGTGTAGAAAGAGACATAAACACTGCCCTAAAATAAATGTCCACAACAGGTGTGATGAACTTTTTAGAGTTGATTACTCCAGTACTTACTAGTGTGGCTTAGGTGACCAGTTTGGATTGGACATCATCGGTTTAAGTAGTTGATATTTGATACCACAAATCTGGAGTATCACCTGCTTCTAGAAAACATGTCTCCAGATTTTGTAATAGTGTCTGCTAATGTACTTGTCCTCTTCTTCAGATGTATACAACTATTTATCAATGATGTTTTATGCAAGATACAGTCTATTAACAGTGGACAGAGGTGTCTTGTATAAATAAAACCAGTTTTCTGAACACGTAAAATGTTATGTGTAGTAGTGTCATGTACTTATAAAACCATAGTGTAACCTTGTTACATCTTCCAAAGCTTGAGTCAGCCATTGCCTCCTAAACAGATATTTTCTTCATCCACTATAATCATTCTTATTTCATTAGTTATTATAAATTTGTATGTGTGTATGTAAAGGTAATTCTGTATGAAGAAATATGGGTGTTAATCACTGATTTTGTAGACTGGAAGGTTATTTTTTTTAATATATAACTTTCGTTAAAGTGAAAAGCTGCACTTTGTATAGTACCTAAACATCTGTGTAACCCAGTTAATGCTAGTTCATGACAAAAGACATTCCCTCCTAACAATGGCCTGGATCTTATTGCAGGCACCTTGTACTGCAGCAATTCGTGCTCGGAGTTCGTGAGGCAGCAATTGTCTGCTGGAGGCAACTATCCCATTGTTAATGTGATTGGGCTAATCAAGACAATGGTAACCTTTAAAATATTTCCTTTTTCCTGTGATACACATAACCTCCTGACACATGTTAGAAAATATCTTGAATATGGCAAAAGCTATCATTATCTGACAGTGAAACGCTTTATGGGTCACCACTGAAACTACCTGATGGCAAATTGATAGTACTTTCTTTAAAGCTCCTTTATAAAATTCTTCAGTATTGTGCTATAAACCACTTTTTCCACGTCTCAACTCAGCTATGCTCCTAATATAACAATACCATTCACTGTGTATGACATTCCTCTAAAAGATTAATTTTAACAACTTAAAGCACTCCATGTCAGTCATGTGTCCTAAATTGAAGTTAAAGGAAACAGGGTCTGAATCTCAGGTTATGAGATTACTTTATATACAGAATGATAAAATATCCATATTGTTTTACTCTTATTATGCCTATCTTTCACTCTTAGGAATGTTGTCTTTTGAAGCTTGTCCCCTTGGCATTCATTCACTGAATCACCAGCTGGATATGTTAGAAGATCAGGCTGACTGCATCCTCTCCAGATACAGAACATATCACCTTTGGGATATGTACAGATTCTATTAGTGCAAAGCCTCAGGCCTGACAATATCTTGCTGGAATGATTGTCTCTTGTGAGTGAATAGTTACCCACATAGATTTAATTAACAGCAGCAGCAGAGTATTCACTGTTACAGAACTCTGTGGTAAATTACTAATCAGAACTCCAGGCACACTGGAGGGAATAGATAGCTGAGGAAATGATGAGATCAGTTTTAAACAGTATGGAACAGGCATGAGCAATGTGAGCATGGTTTATATGCAATAAATGCAGTGATGACCTGGCAGTGAAATGCGTTGAAGACTATCACTTAAACCATGTCCAACAGTTCCATCAGTTAAATATCTGGGGTCAGGAGACACAGACAAAGAGGAGTGAGAAGGCTGGAGGAGGAGAGGAGCAGAAATTACCATTGTTTGCATCAGTGGTGATTTTTTTAATTATTATTTTAGTCTCAGTTGAGCTAAAATATTGGCAACTGCAGGTAAAAAAATATGTAAGCAGGGCAGACAAGTAAACAGCACTGCTCTGAGATAGAGATTAATTAAAATTACTTAAATCACAGACTTGGAATGGGCACCTCAGTCCTTTTATGGAGCTGCTGTTTTGGCACTTCTGAAATGAGCCCACCTGCCTAGTGCAATCAAGGTCACTGAAACACTCCAAAAGAGTATCTTCACTTACAGAGTGCCATTGGGACTGTATTACGCAGTTAAGCTCTGAGGATGGTATACCACAGGCAGAGCTCCAGCAGGAGGCACCATATTCAAGAACTCGTAAAAGTTTCTGTGCAATTCCATCTGCCATGAACTAATGCAAGCCATATATAAAACAAGTTTGCATCTCTTCTGCCTCTAATGCTTTCCCAAAACTGTTACAGTGTTGTGAAAAAAACCCAAACCCTCTCTCACTGGAGTAAGAAGGTTAAAGTTTTGGATCTGTGATGGCTTTTATGTGAAGCAAAGGAAAATCTTTTTACATTGAGAGCACTAATTTCTGTTGCATGTTTTCCAAAACACAGGGAGAATCATGGAAACTTAGAATAGCACAGAAGGCAGAAACACAAGTGGAAAATGCCCTCTACATCTCTCTTTGTCTCCCAGATCATTCAAATACTTCAAGTCAGTTTTCTCAAATGTATTTAAAAAGAAAGTAGATCTGTGTTAGAAATTTGGATATTTTTATGCTGCAGGCTTTAAATACCTGTAAAACATTGATAATAGAAGGAAGAAAGTCACAGCCTACACTTACTCTGCAAGATAAATGGATTCTGTGCCACTTAACTTCGTGTTATATATTCACAATAGGTAAACATATTACCTGTGTGTTCCTGTCAAAGCAACAGATTTAAAATTAGTAAGGGAGCATAAAGTTTAAGCTTTCATTGTTAAATTTTGGCATGAATGTGCCATCAATATGGAAAGGCTCCTCTTAAATCTTGTCTCTGAATAAAATCACAGATTCACAAATTGTCACATTTCTGCAGTAAAGTAAATAATCTAACCCACAGCAGCTGACTAGAAGAGCTTTCACTGTTAATACGTCATAGAATATATTAATGCAGTCAATAGGGTGAACTAATCTCCAACTCAAGTGGACAGAGAAGATATAATGGTCTCTCACTTCAGATCAAGCTCTTATTTCAGATTAGTATCTGACTAATCTCAAGTAATTTCATCACTTGCAATTATTTGATCTTACTTTAAGAACTACTGTGTCTGTCTGTCAGGCTTTAGGAAGGGAATACAAAACTGGCTCTACTCAAAACGCATTATTCACAGTGAGAAAGCTTTGTCAGCTCTTCAGCTGATGCCAGACAGCAGAAATCCATTAAACCAATAGGATATTTATGAAAAGGGAGTTTAAGACGATTATTTTTAAAGGTAGCTCAAATTTAGAAGAAGCTGAGGGACACTAGGCTCTTAGAAATTGCAAATTACCAGCAAGTTCATGTCATGGCTTCTTCTACCTAACTTTGTGTATGATTTAAATAATAAGAAGCATATTTAAATGGAAGACCAAAGAACAAGTTTGAGGAAGATAAAGAAATGTTATAGAGGAAATTAAAAGCTTGCGTAGTCAGTTAAACAGCCAGACTTTTACATGTCTTATTTTATACACTATCTAAATAATGGTATGACAACAAAGTATGTAGGTAGAAATGAATCTTACAGGTCACTGAACATTTTAATTTCTCCCATAGCCATTTCAGCACAAAGTGCTAAAATCCTCCATACTGAATCACTGCAAGAATTCCCAATGCTTATTGACACCGAAAATATTTCTCTTATTCATGCTGGTTTAATAAACCACTGACAGTACATTAGACCAAAGAAAATGTGAAATGCTTTATTCATTTGATTTTTTTTTTTTTTAAAGCAATTCTTACATCATTTGCTTAGAACTCTTTATGAATTAATAATTTGCTGCTTTTGCATTTGCATCAGACAAATTTGAAGTGGGTGAAATAAATAGCATTCTGGGAAAGTCTGTAGATGCTATTTACGGAGTGCAGAGAAGTCACACAAAACCCAAAGAAAGAGCACTACTACACACAGACAGATGAAAACAGATCTGTGGAAATAACTGTACTTATTATGCACTTGACTGGTTGCGTGCTGGTTCTGCTGTTTTGGAAATGGATGCAGTGTATTGGTTCCACTAGGGAGTTTTATGTTGGTGGATATATAAAATTAAAATGTTTCTAAGAGGGTCTAGGGTTTTTTTTGTTCCAGTCATACAGTTAAGAGTGAAAAAACTTGTTGGCTCTATCAACAGTTGTGCTTGATTTCTGAACCAAGTTTCACATTTTGCCACGATCTATATTATTGCTCCTGTCTTGCACAGCTCTGCTGGGGATTCCCTCTTCAGCCCAGCATTTTCTTTATGTTTCCATCTTTACTACACTTGTCATTGATTTCTTCTACTTTAAGCCAACTAGCTCTTTTATACATCTGATCCACTGCTGGGGTTGAGCAAGGCTGAGTAATGTTAGGTCATTCTGATAAGAAGGCACAGATGCAGTAAAGTGGCCTTGGGGAGGCTAGCAGAGCAGTTGAGAAGTTAGCTGCTATCTGTAGCTGAGCCATGTGAGGGGGCAGGCTGGTTAGCCCTGGGAACATGTAAATGTTGTGGCTAGCTGTCCAAAGGGGGATTAAGGGGGGTAGTTGGTCAGGTCTGCCTCTATTCATGTGGACAGTCCATATTCTGCTATGTAAGCCTATCAGAAGTACATGCCTCTATACTGAACTCCATGATATAAGCATCACGCTTAGCTTCAATAAATGGATTGACCTCCTGTGTACTGTATTGGTATAAGCTTGTGTCTTTCCCACTCCCACATGGCCTAAGTGACACCAACTCAACAATCCACTTAGTTGGGCTCTTTTTGATCTAGAGGAGTAGGAAGACATGTGGATTCATCAATAATTAGGATTTTATCTTCTCATCTAGCTCAAGCAGGAATACCACAAGATGCACCACACCTGTATGCAGAATAATCTTTACTGATAAAAATAGTCCCATTGTTTTCCTGTTGAAGCATCATTACTGTAAGAAGAATTACAAGGTCAGAATCATAGAATCGTTTAGGTTGGCAAAGACATACAAGATCATCAAGTCCAACCATTAACCCAACGTGTCAATTCCACCATTAAACCATGTTCTCAGCTCCACATCACCACAGCTTTGAAACCCCTCCAGGGTGGAGCTTCCACCATTGCCCTCAGCAGCCTCATCCAGGCCTTGACAGGAGAAGAAATTGCTCCTCATGTGCTCTCCATGCTATAAAGGAGGCAACAACTGGTGTCTGCAAAGATTAGAATCAGTGATCTTAATGATAGACTTACATAATCACTTGGAAAAGAATGCTAAGGCCATTGAGTCCAAATATACTCTAACCATTGTAAAAATGTGATTGATTATGAAACCACAAATTTTTTTGGTTGGAAAAGACTTTTAATATCCTCAAGTCCAACCATTATATAGCTCTAACAAGTCTGGTGCTAAACCACATTCTTCAGCACCACATCTCTGCACCTTTAAAACCCCTCCAGGAATGACTTGGATCAGAATCTTCAGTTTTAACGTAACCTCAACACACATCAGATATTGGACTTCTGTGGAGAAAAATAATGTACATCTATTCTGTATAAATACCACAGAAAGTTCATAGCATATCTTATTTTCACTTCATTTTTGCAGATTCAAAGCAAGGAATAAGGCTGAAACAAAATAAATTACTCTGCCTTCTTTAATTCTTACCTATTTAATGCTATTATAAGTTTAGGTAACTCACCGTAACCTTTGGTTGAGAATTAGGTGATTTCCATTTCCTCTTTGTTCACAAGGAATCAGTAGTTGTTCATCAAAGAATCCAGGCGGAAAAAAGTCAATATAATATGTTTTATGTCGTTTATATGTCAGACAGGCCCTTAACAGGGACTAATGATTTTAAAGTAGTATTAGGAGCGGAGTTTGGTGTACTCCCCCCTAGACTTCTGTTTGAATGGTGCAGTGTAGTATGAAGATGAAAGCATTCAAATTTCTAATGAAGCGCAGCAGGTAGAGAGATTCACTGAGTTTCAAACACATATTCCTTGTTCTGGTGTCCTAATTAAAGATTATTCTTTTTTTTTTTTTTAAAGTGTAGTGGAATTATTATAGGACCTAGTTTAACCTGAAGATATATGTAGTGAGTTGGGAAGAAAAATCATATAAGCTACATCTATCTTGTCTGAATATTTTCATGACAGTACACTGAATCAAACTGAAAATTAGCCTCAGAACTGGCCTGATGGTTTTGCAGAGTTGAAGGAGCTTGGGAACATCAGAGATGATACATTTCAGCCTAACAATATGGGTTACAGACGTGCCAAATTCCAGTGTCTCCTGTATTCTGTTTACATCACAAATTTTTCACTGATATCACTAAAAGATGCTGATATAAGTTCTCCTGACACGAAAAGAGTGCAGATAGAATATGTACAGCTGTCGTAGACTGCTGCTAGATATACAACTACAGAGGAAAATGCATGAGAAAATATGAATTGAATCAAGATCAGTCTCTGAAAGATTGAGAAACAACTGTGGGATGCATCCACAGAAGTTGGTTGTGCAGCAGAAGTTAAAATTAAACTGAAGTAAAAGGTAGAAATCTCTGGGAACAGGTACAGTCTCATACCTTACTTAGCAAAAGGAAAGGTAACAGAGTATGGCAGTTAGTGAACTGCAGTTATCAGGCTGTGTGATCAAAGATCAGATATTTTTCCACAAAGGAGTACAGAGCAGAAGGGTGAGTCCAAATAATGCCTTGCCCTTGTTTCTCCCAGGATCATCACACAAACCATTAGGCCATCAAAGGCTCATTTCCACAAATCTAGTCAGGAGGGCAATGGTAGGTGGAAATGAAAATTAAGATCTCAGAGAAAGTGACGCAATGTCCAGGCCCTTCCTTCTCCAGACTGTTCTACGACAGCCTTAGCTCCATTGTCCAGCATGAAACTCATCACTGTGGATCAAAGTCAGAGTACCTTTTGGACTGAGGAGAACAACTACCTAGGGGCATGGAATATATAAAGGGCTGCAGGGGAAGAACATCTGTGGATTGCACAAGAATTACTGTAGGATGGGGGAGGAAGACCAAAAATAAATGGGGCAGAAGGAGTAGCTGTGTATATATAGTTTGCTGGTTTGCACACATGTTTGGACATGTCCTGTATCTGATCAGCACAATCTGTTCTGTGTTCCTACTGCTTTCCTGGATGAAAGACACTTGTATGCCTGTGTATGTGTTTGAGGATGAAACTGCAGCCAGACTGTGGACTGGAAGGTCTGCGTGTTTGTAGTCCCAGCAGCTGCAGAGCCCTGTTTGAGTGGATGCTAGTGTCAGCAAGTAGAGTGGGACTTTGAGTTACAGGGACATGTCTGTGGTGTCAGCCACTGTAGTAAGTGTAGACATGGAAAGGAGCTTATGAATGTCAGCAAAGATAAGCCAGGTGAGCCAGTGAGTAGATGAGGTGGTCTGGGAGCCAGCGAGTGAGTGGGTCTCTAAGAGTGAGACACAGCAGTGGAGTAAGGCATAGTGTGGTTCTTGGGGACTGGGGAATTCCAGATGGTTCTGTGTGTGCAGAATTCACAGATGGTTCTGTGAGGGCATTTGTGCTAGCAGCTAGAGCAGGGCCGTGGCCTCAGGGGTTTGTTTGTCCAGCTGTCAGCAACTGTGCAGCCTGCACTCCAGGGACAGCTACTGGGCAGAATGGACGTACGAGGCCATTTGTGGAGGCATTCACACATATACATATTCCTACTATCAAACCTTTTCAGTCAGAGAGAGGAGGAAAATGAGACCATTTCTGTCTGTGCTGTCTGTGCTTTCTGCATGAGTGCTCTATATGTCTCTCTCTGTTGATCTGTGTATTCCACTATATGTATAAATGTGTATCTTGTGCAGAGGTGATTAAGCATACAAGAAAGATGAAAGGCCACAAAGAATTTAAAAACACATCTGCTTATAAAGCACTGTAACAGTCCCATGGCTTCCTAAAAAAAATCTGTATTGATAGGCTTGATAACAGATTTTTGTGCAGTAATAATCCCTCCTCTTCTCTGCCAGGCTAGGTCATACTGAGGTGACAACTATAAGCTTCTTTCCTTTCAGGTGCTTTTAACTGCTTCAAAAACTTCTGTTAGAGATTTTTCTGTCCAGCTCCTGATTATGGTTTTGCCAAGTTATCCACAAACAGCTCATTCTCTTTACATTTTTTTTTCTCCTGCAAAAAATTATATTGGCTAGGCCGTGTGCTTTAGTCACATTGTCAAACCTTTCCAACTTCTCTCACTGCACAGCTGCGAGTAGAGGCTCATGGGATCCAATTACTGCAGATCCTGCTTCTCTGTAATAGAGCTTTCAGTTCTGTGCACTGTATATGGTATCCACTGAATTCTGCAGCCACCTCTGAATTCAAAGGCTTGAATTCTTCATTCTGCTGCTGCCGTTTGAGTTTCACCCATTTCACACTGTTCATGCTCTTGAGAACACAATATTTCTAAGAATTTTCCTTTTTTAAAACTCTTGGATCTACTAAGGTTGTTCTTGTCTTTCCAGGTTGTATTTTGGACAGTGAGAACTGCTAGCATGAGGGTAGTTCTTTGTATTTCTGCTTCAGGTTTCCTGTCTTTTATAGTAGTAGTACTGAGATACTTGAATAAGTCACTGCATTCAACTTTCTTGCTTTTGATGTCTATTTCTTGTTCAGTGCCAGTAATCCTGGTTGTCATTACTCTGCCTTTTTTTCCCCTTTTTTTTTTGTCCTCATCTCCATACTATATATCATTGCAGTGCTAGCCAGCTTTGTCATTCCTCCTATCAAATCTACATCATCTTCAAAGGGTAGATTACCTGTATTACTACCTCTAACCGACAGCACTCCTTCAAAGTTTGCAGAGTCCTTTGACATATCATGTTCAAGGAAACAATTGAAAGGATGTGGCAATAGGAGACATCACTTTCTTACACCAGCTGTTATATGGAACTACTTACTCAGTGTGTTGCTTTCAAGGACTTTACTGCCTGCACTGTACTAAAGGATTTCAACAGTTGCCACTATTCTTTTGCTAATGTTGAGTGTCTTCATCACAGTTCATAGTATTCCTTGTCATACATGATCAAATGCTTTATTGAAGCCTACGAAGCTCCAGTGTAGTTCCATTTTTCATATTCTCAGTATTTTCTGTTCAATTTCTCAAGTTGAATGCCTGATCTATCGTACTTGGTGTCACTCTAAAACCTCCCTCCTCCTCCTCAGGTAATGTCTTTGGCAGATCAGGTAGATATATGATTACACTGTCAAAGTCTGGTTTTGGCAAGTAAAGTCCTGACAGCGCATATGCGTGAAGCTTGTGAATTATAACAATAGCAGTATCTCCTTTGATTTTTACAAATGTTTAGATCTCCTGATGGAGATTTTCCAAAGCTGTAATTTCCTGCTTCTGATTTTATGACTCTAAGGATGAAGAAATTGATAGTGGACAGTTTCATTGCTTTCCTGAGAAGCTTTCTTGTGGTTCTCATATTTCAAAAAGTTTCCTAACCAGACACCTTACTGCTGTTAAATTTATCACACATTATGAATTGTTCACATTCTATTTCCTAGATCTGCTGCTTAATATTTTTTTTTTGTAGAATTTAATGTATTGATTTTTCCATCAATACCATGCTTGGCCTTCTCATTACTTTTTTCATCCACTTTTACTTTTTTTTCACCCACTACTTTGTCAGCAGTGGAAAAATAAGGTGGAGTTGGGATCAAAAGCAGCATGCTGCCCTGGCAAAAGTATTTACCCCCAGAGTTTTCTGAAAATAACTTGTAGAACTTTCAAAGGACTCCAGGTCTACACCTCCACAAAGAAATTATTAGAGAACTTCACAAAGTAGTTTAGTTTTTCTTTCCCATTTCAAGGTGTCATTTGAAGCATTAAAAACTTTTCTCTTGATAGAAGAAGAGCAAGAACAGAGTCCTTCCCTTGAATAAAGTCCTCAGGCACATGGCAAAGTTCCCATTCCTGGAGGTTTTCGAGATACAGTTGGACAGGATAGTAGATCATCTCATGGATCTCAAATCCATGGACACCATTCACCTTTTTACTGTCAAGCTCTGACTGGGTAAACATTTTCTGCTTTTAGCAATAGGATTTCAATTATGCTTAAGTATATCTACAACTTTTGGCAATCATTTTAGTGAGACCACTCAGGAAAAACTAACAAAGGTAACCAGAGCTAATCGGTCTCTGTATAATCTTAATTTGACCTGACTGTTGAGAACCGTGAATTCTGGTGAGTAATGTAAAATTAAATTGCAGAGTCTTGTTGCTAATGGACTGCAATATATAGAGATACATTTGTTAGTTTCTTTTATTAGTAGTACTAATCACATTCAAGACCAAGGTCATTGACACAATAATTAGTAATACATGTTTCTGTCACTTTGCAAAGCCCTTGCAAAATAATTGCATATATTTGAGGAGAAGTGTGCAAGTTCAGAATGTGATGTATAATTGGTGAGCGTTACATGGGCAGAATGGTTGTCTTCAAAGACATTTCCAGTCAAGCTTCACTCAATATTCTTTCACTCCAAGTAAAATAAACAGGTCTGAACTTATTGGAATTTTCTATTTGCTGTCCAGTAAAATCTTACAGCTTTTGGGCTTTTATACAACTAAGATTTATAGCATCTATTCTCACTGTGCAGACTCCTACGAAAATGTTAATAGAAGGCTAGTTTTGCCAATAAATCCTCAAGGAGCAGAGAAAAATGTCTGTTTCAGATGAGTTGTTCAGAACAAAATCCACATCCCAAATAGAACATGGTACTTAGACTTAAGAGACTCAGCTTTAAAAATGTAAAGGTATTTCTTCCCCAGTTCATAAAGGTAAAATCAAGCCCCACAGCTCCTGATGACTCACAGATATGGGCTTATTTTCTTGAAAGGAATCTAGACTACTTTGCAAGGTCTAAAAACATACAATGGACTTTGCTACTCTAACCCATGAGGCTGGAAGATCATGAGTGAGAAAGATAATAGGTTTGCAGGACTTCTAGGAGAATGTAAGAGGTGCTTGATTGCCTGGAATCATGGATACCTATCTAAATAGCATGGGAAATAGTAAAATGGCAAGAGAGAAAGAGAGAAACAGAAGGAGCTCCACAAAGTTATTTGTCTGTACTTGAACCTCCTTTAGAGTTTAAGGAGAAGTAAGAAAGAAACATACACAAACTGTCATGCCTACTTCAGACTGAAAAACATTCTTGTTTACAAGATATGGATTTGTCTTACAGCAAGACTGTTGTTCATATGTCCTACAATTTATTTTTTTTTTGTCATTGCTGACCTATGTTCAGCTTATTAACTGCTGTAACTACAATCCTTTTTCTAAGGAATTACTTCATGTTTATTTATTTATGTAGCAGATTATTCCTGTATTAAAATCCTCTTCCCTAATAGATGTAATTCTTTCCCGACTGTAACTTTTTTTTTTCCAACATTGGTTTGAATTTTAGTTCCAATCCTATGGCATAATTGCATTGCCTTCCCTCATTCTTCTTTTCTTCTCTTACACATTTACTGCTTCTGTTCCTTCTGTATCTAATCCTTTGCAAAAAATTTCCAACAGTTCAGCTAATGTGTCCAGAATTACCTCGAATAATTATTTAACTATTGTAAACTGAAGTTCTTTGGATACTTTTTGACCAAAAAGGACTCAACTAAATGTTTAGCCCTCAATCTCACTTTACTCATGGCATTCCTGCAATGGTTAAAAAAAAAAATCTATTAGAAATTATGTTTTACAGCTCTTTATAGATCTGGACAAGTATCTGAAGCAGGACTTTGTAATATTTGCTTAAACAAATAAGATTCATTTGTATAGCCTCTGACCTCGTTAATGTTTGCTCATGCGTACTCGGTAAGTCAATACTGGTAGCTGTTAATTGAAAACCAATTTTGAAATCACAGCTGGAAGTATTGACATTGCAAACATTAACTGTAAAAGATCAGCTGATCTAGATGGAGTTATGAAGGGGAAATGAATTAATGTGAGATTTCCAAAATTAATATTTTTTATGAATGTTGGTGTTCAGAACTCTCGCCATCCCCAACCACTAGTTTTAATAATAATCAGCTCTTTTCACAGTCATGGAAACATTTTACAGGTAATAACTAGCAAAATATATAAACATTAATTGAACTGGAAGAGAAGATTCCTGCAGTCAAATGCCCCTTGCAGTCAATATACCTCTTGCCCACTAGATGGACGCAAGGAGATCTTTTTCTGCTTGCTGCAGAAGGCAAGGGAGAATTACAAAGAGATTTTTAAGTATTTACTCACAAAATTATTAATACCCAACTCGAGGGGCTAGCCACAGTCCCAGACAGTACCCAGTTGTTTTCAGGGAACTCTGTCTTATTGGTCACTGAGACCTGATTCCTCCCAGGCTTCTGGGGAAAAGAGACAATCTCCGACCTGGTCTCCTGGCTCCTCTGGATGATCTGTGTATCTCCAGGACCTCTCGTCTCAGCAGGAGACTTTCAGGTGTAGGCAGGATGTCTTGCGATGTGCAGTCTCAGCACAATGTCACGCTCGCTATGCAGGCCAATCATATGGAGGCATCTAGAGCCTGTTCCTGGTAAACTCGTGACAGTGGAGTTTCCAGGCAAACAATAAGGAAGAATGCAATAGCAGCAGGCAACAGCAGGCACGAATACAATGGCACAGCAGAGCAGAGCACACTACGTTTACCTGCATATCTCTTTTTATCAATGTGGATGAGCTCAATTGCCCTTTGGACACAGAATAGCCAATCAGAATGGCAGTTAGCCAAACCTTACCATATTAGGCAAAACCATAGGCTTGCTTTATGCAAATTTAGGAAGAGCATAGACTTCACACAAGGCAGGCACAAGCTAAGTGTCTGTATCTTGTTTACCACAGGACCAAGACAAGTTTGACCAGGCCAGAGTCCTTATACTTAGTAGCTCCATGTTCTTTTGTCTTCTTTCCCATGGTTGCTTCTCCTGTGGAGCAGAAAAACATGCCTGGACAAGCCAGGACATGTATAAGCCTATTTTGGGCCTATCAGGCCTACCACGACAGATGAGTAGCAGAAACAATAAACCATGTATTTAGTCAGCTCCTTTTGGCACAGCATCAGGGCGAGCAAGAGGCAGCTCTAAACTACCCTTGTTTTCCTCAGGTTTTCAGTTCTTCACACTAAGAAAGGAAAGCTGCCCAGAGGACAGGTGTATGTGTAGCCAAATAAAAAGCAATTACTCCACAGTTACTCATATCTAGAACATTGCCTGTATAGCTATCAGAGGTAATTTTTACACATTTTCTACCCTAATAACACACTTAGTTCTGGTGCAGCCTAATAAATTTTGTTATGTCATAACTTGTCAAATATTCCTACAAAACCCGATTATCAACACCGTTGTCGAAACTTTTGCTTTATTATGTTAGCATGTCACAGAGGCACCCACAAACAGACAGCAACAGCCACCTGAAAGCTGGATTTATTTCAATTAATCTGCTCTACGTTTGACACAATAGAAGTACATATTTGTATATCAATTGGGAAAATGCTATTTTAGAACTTATAAAGCTATTTGGAGAGATAAAATGTGCATACTCAGAAAAGGAATATCTCACCAAGGTGAGGTGAGAACTCCTTAGACAATGTCCTGTCCTAAGGGGAGAAGATCCGACTGCCAGGCACCTTCTGTCCGGAAAGAATCCCTTCTCTCCATAACAGGACTCCATTTATACCCTACAAGTTGTGCTGTGGTCAATTTGCTAGTTAATCATGGGTTGAGTTTTCCAAGCAACGAAAAGACCTCTGGGTCTGAAGGCAGCAGCTACTGTCTGGGGTCATCAAGGTGACCTTTTTCAGCACCTAGCATGTCTCAGTCCTTTGTTCAGTGTCTGACAGGTTGGGGAGAGAAGAGAAGGAGAAGGCTCCAGAGAGATCTTTTTGCAGTCTTTCAGTTCTTAAATAGGTCTTGTATGAAAGGCATGGACAATCTTTTTACAGAGCCTTTTCCGATAGAACAAGGGGTAATGGTTTTAAACTAAAAGAGGGTAGATTTAGACTCAAGATAAGGAAGACATTTTTTACAATGAGTGGCAAAACACCAGAACAGGTTACCCAGTAACCTAGTAGATACCTCATCCCTAGGAACACTCAAGAGCAGGTTGGACAGGATTCTGAGCAACCTGATCTAGTTGAAGATGTCCCTGCTCACTGCAGAGGAGGGACATCTTGTTGGAACGCAGCTCCATGGAGAAAGACCTTGGAGCCCTGGTGGACAGCAAGTAATCCATGGGACAGCAATGTGCCTTTGTGACCAAAAAGGCCAACGACATCCTTGGGTGCATTAAGAAAAGCATGTTCAGCAGGTATAGGGAGGTTCTTCTCCCCCTCTGCTCTACCCTGGTGATGCCACACCTAGAATACACTACCCAGTTTTGGGCTCCCCAATTTAAGAGAGACAGGGATCTCCTGGAGATAGTCCAGTGGAGAGCTATGAGGATGAAGAAGGGACTTGAAGATCTCTCCTGTGCAGAAAGACTGAAAGAATTTGGGATATTTAGTCTTGAAAAGAGAGGGATGAGAGGGGATCTGATCAACATCTATAAATATCTGAGGGGTAGGTGTCAAGATGAAGACGATATTCTCTTTTTGGTGGTGCCCACTGGTAGGACAATAAACAACAGGTACAAGTTAGAACACAAGAGGTTCCACCTCAACACAAGGAGACTTCTTTACCGTGAAGGTGATGGAGGCTGCTCAAAGAAGTTGTAGAGTCTCCTTTTTTGGAGACTTTCAAAACCCACCTGGATGCATTCCAGTGTGGCCTGCCCTAGGTGGTCCTTCTTTGAAAGGGGTCTTGGACTCAATAATATCTGGAGGTCCCTTCCAACCCCTAGTGTTCTGTGTTTCTGTGACCTTTAAAGGGCCTTTCCAACCCAAACCATTCTGTGATTCTATACTACTAGTAGGCCTTCAGGACATAACTTCTGCTCCAGCTGGACCCCTCTGACATATCTTCTTATTCCCTTCTAGAGGTGTGGTATTTTAAGGGGGTCCCAGGTTCCCTTAAGAAAACTACAGAGACCAAGATCCATCCCAGGGGATGGATGTGGTCGTCCCAGGATGTTGTAATATTGTAATTCTATTCCATTTTCTGGTATCACAGTTTATAAGCCAGTGCCTGGTTGATGTTGTCCTCTTTCCCCTCTCTTATCCTCTCTACACTTCTCTCTCCAGGAAGAGTGCACGTTCCTTCTTATCTCATGGTTTGTGTGGTGGAAACAGCTTCTAGCTGGCAGGGAATTTTGAGCTGTGTCATGCTGCTGAGGCCTTGTAGGGCTAAGATTGGGAGGACAGTTGTGCCCTATTCTTAGGCCTGTTGAGGGTGGAAGGGATGGAGGATTCTAGATGGATTTAGTCCAACTGACTTGGCTTAGCTTGTGGATGCATCCATTCTACTGAATTACCTTTTGCGTATATGCAGTACTAAATAGAATCTCCCTTTAAACTTCCAATTAGAATCATAGAATGGTGTAGGTTGGAAGTGACCTCAAAGATCATCCAGTTCCAACCCCCTGCCATAGGCAGGAACACCTCTCACTAGAACAGATCACTCAAGGCCTCATCCAACCTAGCCTTGAACACCTGCATGGAGGGAGCAGCCACAGCCTCCCTGGACAACCCATTTCAGCTTTTCACCACCCTCACTGTAAAGAACTTCCTAGCATCTAGTTTTTATCTCCCCTATGACAGTTTAAACCCATTACTCCTTGTCCTGTCATTACAAGACCTTGTAAATAGTCCCTCCCCAGCCCTCCTGTAGGCATCCTTCAGATATTGGAAAGCTACTACAAGGTCTCCTCAAAGCCTTCTCTTCTCTGGGCTGAAAAGCCCCAACTCCTGTAGCCTGTCCTTATAGGAGAGGTGCTCCAGCCCTCTGATCATCTTCATGGCCCTCCTCTGGACTTGCTCCAGCAGTTTGATGTCCTTCTTGTGTTGAGGGCTCCAGAACTGTACACAGTATGCAGTATCTTCATTCTTACTCTTCAAAAAGAATGAGCCACTACTGTCCTCTAGTCCTGGGTAGCTTGTGGCCTCAAACTATGTCAAGGGCAAAAAATAGTTTTGCTGAATGCACTCAGGTACTGTTTTTGCAGTTCTCAAGAAAAATTTTTGGCCCGGTGTCTTCAAACCAAACTAGACTGTTCTGAATTTAAGAGCAAAGTATGGGTTCAGGGTGGTAAGGGAAGTTATCCATTTCAAGTGACTAAAACAAGTTAGAATATTCTTAGAAACTATAAAGAAAAATTAAAGCACTGCAAGTCAAAGCAGGATCCTGAAAATTCTCTTTAAATTCTCCCTGTGGAAGACTCTTTTTTGTTTTTCCACTGAGTATATAAGAAGCCTAGGAGATTAGCCTGCTGTCTCAGGTACTTAAGTTAGTTGCCTAAAGTTAAGTGGTGTGGAGGCTGTTCTTTCCCCATTCCCACAACATTTATAATTAATGAACTGAAAATCAGTTCATGAGCAATTCACATCAGGAAGAGATCAGTTCACAGGGGAAGGTATCTGCAATCAGTAATCCAGGCTGCTCTAGCTAAATTTGTAGAATAAATTCTGCAACATGAATTATTCTACTTGGTTTTCAACTAGTCTAACTTCCTTCAAGCTTTGATGTAATTTATGGGCATCAATACTTCTAGCTGGTTGAACAACTTTCCACAGTTTGTGCCAAGCTGTTTTGAACTGTTGGAACAGTTCCATTATCTCTAGTTACAACATTTGTCTCTTCAAAACATAGCAAAACTGCTGCTGTTTCTGTACTGCTGTATGTTAGTCACAGTTCACTAGTGTGACTTGAGCACTTCAAATGTAATACCACCTTAGACTTAGAAAAAGTAAGCAAACACTGTACTGTAATAAAAAGTAAATCTAACAGGAAAGTCTTAGGAAAAAAAACACGGAGTATCATATTGCATGATGTTTCTGAGTGGTGCTGCAACAGCCCCCATTAATCCTAATACCACATAATATTGCAAAATTTTAGTAGAAGGTTAGTTACCACAGTCCTCTCCTGTTTAGATCAGCTATGGAAAAAAAACACTTAAGATATATAACCAGTTTGTGCCTTGAAAATAACTTTTTAGTACTTCTGGATAACTTTGTCTCATAAAATAATGCAGCAATGCCAAGGCCTCTATGATACCTGATTTTTACTTTTGTTTGTTTTAATACTTTAAAAATTCCCCTGTACTCAACACTGGTCAGGCCACACCTTGCGTACTGTGTCCAGTTCTGGGCTCCTCAACTCAAGAGAGATGTTGAGGTGCTGGAACATGTCCAGAGAAGGGCAACAAGGTTGGTGAAAGGCCTGGAACACAAACCCTATGAGGAGAGGCTGAGGCAGCTGGGGTTGTTTAGCCTGGAGAAGAGGAGGCTCAGGGCAGACCTCATTGCTGTCTACAGCTACCTGAATGGTGGTTGTAGCCAGGTGGGGGTTGGTCTCTTCTCCCAGGCAACCAGCGATAGAACAAGGGAACACAGTCTCAAGTTGTGCTGGGGGAAGTATAGGCTGGATGTTAGGAGGAAGTTCTTGCCAGAGAGAGTGATTGGCATTGGAATGGGCTGCCCAGGGAGGTGGTGGAGTCACCGTCCCTGGGGGTGGGGTGTTCAGGAAAAGACTGGATGAGGCACTTAGTGCCATGGTCTAGTTGACTGGATAGGGCTGGGTGCTAGGTTGGACTGGATGATCTTGGAGGTCTCTTCCAACCTGGTTGATTCTGTTCTATTCTAAAATATTATGATCAATGTCATAGAGACATTTTACAGAAGTGTTGATACATAATAAGCTCACATATATCCAGCTGCAATCTTTCCTCTAATTATGGAGCTGTCCAACTCATGTGATGTTAAGATATTCTGTTCCAACTGTTTTTATGACTTGAAAAAACATATCTGCGAGGGGTATTCTGCTGCCTACGCCAATTGTGGTGGAGGGGAGAAATTAATTGGTGCAAGATAATATTTTTATACAAATATGTATTTATTAACTTCGATATTCTGAACTCTCACCACCCCCAACCACTGAATTTTAATATTAATATTTGTTCTACACGGTTATGAAGACATTATGGGAATATATCAAACTGTAACTATTATAATAAGTAGCATACATCCAAACTATAAACAGAGGGAGGTTTCTCCACGGTTTAATGCTGCTTGGGGTCAGTGCACTACTTGCCCAGCAGGTGGGCTGAAAGCTCTTTCTGCTCTATGGCAGAGGCAATAGAAATTGCAGAGGCATTGAAGCATTTACTCACAATTTCTGCTTAATCAATAATCACCCTCCGGGGCTACGTCACAGTCCATACTAGTGTCCAATCTGCCCATGGACATCGAGGCTGGAATCCTTTGGCTTCTGGGTAAAAGGAGAGTCTCTGACCTTGTTGTCCTGGCTTCTCCTGGATGCTTTGTCTGGGAATTCGTAGGCAGGACCTCAGGTGCAGAGGAAGGACAATGCTGTGCAGTCTGAGCACATGTCTAACGCTGGCTACTCAGGCTGATCGAGTGCAGACAAGTAGGTCTGCTCCTGGCAACTTGTGGCAGTGGTGCACACCAGGCAATTATAAGGCAGCGGACGTGCAATAGGATGCACGGCTGCACAGGAGTCTGAGCTCCATATATATATATAGGCAGGCTTAAGTGAGCTCTGCAAGTGAGTACGCAGGCAGGCAAGCAGTGCAGGGGACCTTAAGCGAGTGAGAGAGCAAGTGAGCACTTTGTTTACCTCTGTACCCCTATTTATTAAATGTGGGCCAAGATTAATGACCCCTCTGTTCACCACAATGACCAATCAGGTTGGCAGTCAGCCAACCTTACTATAATATGCAAAAGCCACAGGCCTGGACCTTCCAAATATGGGAATCACCCGGGCCTTACACTGTGCAGGCATGAGCTGAGCGTGTTGGGGCTCACACAACCACCTTACACAATCAGGGGTCCTGGGCAGGCCAGACTTTATGGCACCAGGTCTGTTGTGCCCCTTTGTGCTCGCTTATGTGTTCACCTCTGGTTATGGGCAGAAAAACATGTCCAGGCAGGGCAAGGCATATGTAAGCCTATTTTTGGGCCTATGAGCCCTCCACCACAAATAAGCTCACATATATCCAGCTACAATCTTTCCTCTAATTATGGAGATGTCCAACTCATGTGATGTTAAGAGATTCTGTTCCAACTGTCCTAATGATTTTTGAAAAAACATATCCAACTCTTTCAAACATATGTCTTCTTTCTCTTAGAAAATTAAGATACCTTTTTGGCTTATGACCTAAGAATGTGAGCCCCAATATGCTGAAGAGAAACACCTTCTTTAACTTTGGCAGGCTTCGGGTCACACCTACAGCAATTTAGATGAACACATTAGAGAACCTATCCAAAAAGGTTTTTGAGCTCCTGTCTGACCCTTAAGGCCCTTCTTTGCTGCAGCTTATGAACCTCTTAAAAGATAAACTTTCAAAGCAGTCTGCAGGAAAACCACACAAACCCCCTTTATTTATGATCAAACTGTACGTGATTACTTTTCATGCATAACTCTTAAAATTCCTCTCAAAGCGTCTTGATTGTGTTGCATCTTCAAAGTGCATAGAAACAGAATTGGACTCACAAAGCTATTTGAAACTTAGTCTTTTGTAATAGAAACATAACAAACCCTCCTGGGTTATGTATTATACAGCAGAAAACTTAGGAAATAATCAAAGAGTTTGGTACTTATCTTCATAATCTTTAACAATGTAGTTGCACTCAAATATTTCCAGAAAGCATAATTCAGCTACCAGATACCAAAAGAGCTTTTGAAGAATTTAATGCATTTGGTAGGAAAAAAGTTACTAATCAATATGAAAATGATTCCTAATGACAAAATAAAAAATAAAAGCTTTTTAATTATCTGGATATGGTAGTAATGAATTGTAGTTTTCATTGCCTGATTACCACACTTCCAACTGCATATGAAAACCAGGTTTTCAGTGTGAATAACATGTGTAGTGTGTGCTTCTAAGTACTCTTTCTTTGCAACTTTTGCTTCATTTAAATAACTATAAAGATCAACACATCATCCATGTGCTGCTCAGACCAGAATAAAATCATAAGTATGAAAAGCTGTACCAGTTAAAACTACAGGAACTAGAAGTATAATAACTTTATAGACTGCGGTTAATGCTTGCAAAAGTCATTTTGTTTCACTTCTTGTACATTTTTCCTGTGGCACTGGTTTAGACAAAAACATAGATGTTGACAGTTTTTGAGAAGATAGATCTCTTCTTTCACCAGCAGTGACTGAGTTTGAATAAATTTTCAGGGAATTGGATTCTTCTCAGCCTTTAAGCAAAGGTTAAAGTTCAAATTATATAGGACGTAAAAGTTTGTTTGTCATTCTAAATTATTTGGATTTGGTTACAGTTAAAAATTCAGTATCTTTCCATCAAACTATTACCAATCCACATGTACTTTTGGACTGTATAATAGAATTACTACCTATTTCATTAATATCTTATTATGAGCCTAAATGGAGAAACCATATTTTTTCAACCTCTGCCTCCTACTTTTGAATTCTTTTCTGAAGAAATATAGCTGCCAATTTAAGTCACTAAGAGGAACTCTCATAGAAAATGTGTATTATTGGGAGGAGAGCATTTTACCCTTTTTTTCATCAGTTAGACTTGCTGGATTTCACACTCCTGGGGAAGAGGTCAGCAAAATGCGTTACAGAAAAAGAGCACACACCTGTCTCTAATGATATGCTTTAACTGCAGTCTTCTCCAGGTGCTCTGTAAAGAATGCATCTGACACATATGGAAAACATTCAACAGCAACTATTTGCTAGGATAGCTCTGCTGATAAATGGGAGATAAATGCAACTGTATGGCATGTTTGGATTGAGAGCAGAAGAGGGACAACAAATGTTTTCTTAATTTTTTTTTTCATTGGTTACTGTTATGTTACTATGAACTTCAGCTAAAAAGCACTGAAATTACTTGAAAAATATACTTAACTCTTTTCTAGTTAATTCATTTTTTTCTTCCTTTTTGTCATACAGATTGTAAACTCCCAGACAAAAAAAGTCTGTAACGTGGAAATCATGCACCAGTGAGACCAACACATGACAGAAAATGCTGTATAAAGCAATTTTAACCCCTCTATGGTTTTCTTTAAAGGCAAGGTAAGAAGGGCAAACACTGGTACTCAGGCAACAAGTAACAGTGAACTGTTAGAGTAACTCCTCAAAAAAGTGAAGATAAAGATGGAGATGCAAAATTTGTAGACGAGAGCATTGTCTCTGAACAAGTGACTGATAGAACATGGATTTATGTGAAATTTTAGCAGTGGAGCTCACAGAGGAGAAGAAATAAAGACTGGACACATACTTGGAAAACAGAACAAAGTTCAGACAGGAGCATCAAGAAAAATGAAAGAGAGAAGCCAGCATAAAGAGTTGATGACCTGCATTTATTGAACAGAAGCTGAACGGCAGATCAATAAACTGAAAGAAAGAACAACTAAGAGACATGGCAGAGGTATTAACTAGCTGGTATAGGAACAGCTATGCTGCACTGGGCAGCAATGAGAAGAAACATCCTGAAAAAGGAGATGACAGAAGAGGTAAACTGCTAGTCCCATAAGAAATCATGGAGATAACTATGAGAAACTACCCAGATATAAACAAAAACATTACAAGGAAGAGAAAGCAGCATGATCAGATAGGGAAAATCACTCAGAATACAGTTTTTCAGAGTGCAGAATCTTTCTCTGATTGGGGAGTCCTTGGTAAGGACTAATACACCTGCCTCTACAATAGATCCAGAAGAAAATCAGTGTGGAGTCTACCAGGACTAGAATAAGAACAGCAAAATGGCTAAATACAGATAATTTCAAAGAGAAGTTGGAACTCTAAGTAGACCCCGAAAAACTAGTCAAACCTATTTCTTTTTCGTTTCATTAATAACCTTCAAAAGGAAAATGCAAAGGTATTTCACTTAGTGATGCAAAACTGGCAGCACTATGAGCATGAGAAAGATCAGATTCTTGTAGTGGAAGTACTCCATGACATTAAGGAATGGAATAACAGAAATGTGGATGAAATTTAACTGCAGAAAGTAAAGGTCATTCATGCAGGGACTAATAATGAGAATTTCTTCTATAATGCAGGAGCTTCTCAGTTGGAAACAATAAAAAAGGAAAAGCAACTGGATCTACTAATGAGTTATAGAATGTCTAGGCCACCAACATCATGCAACCATGGAAAAGTGAATGTGATTCTAGATTATATAACAGGTTACAGAGTGTTCATCACAGAACCTTTCTATAATCTTGATACTAGCATCCTAACAAGCAGTAGATTAAAGAGCAGATACAATCATTTTCTAAATTAGATAACCAAGGGACTCATATTCGGAAAAAAATGGCTAAGAGCTGGCAGCTTAGCAAAAGCAGCATAGAATTGTTCATTGTTGGTTTTATGCACTAAAACCCGATATCAAAGCCAGGGGCTGGTCCCCATTATTCTGGTGCAATGCAATTTCACAAAATAACACAGATTCAGCCCCAAGACAACTTGCAATGAAAGGCTTAATCATGCAAATACATCCATAAATAATTGCACATTGACACACTTTTAATATTTCATATTCCATATTGTTTCATAACTATCCATTTTGTAATTTGAGAAGGATATTTAGAATAGGAATGTGAATTGACCATGGCATATTCCAATCCACATTCCGAATGAAATACACTATTACGGAAATGGGCTAATAAGAAGGTGGAACAAACATGATGCTGGTTTTCTTGTATTCATTAATCAAATAGTTAGTCTCCTCTTGTGAAGTATGATGTTAAGAGATACCCTGGATTTCTAATCATTGCTGATTACAAGTTGGTAGTTATTCAACAGGAACATGCAAGAATTTGTGTGCCAGAATAGTTCATTCTATATGTGATCTACTAGTGTAGAAGCAAAGTTCATTTCCAGGAGGCTGCATCTTGTAAGTTATGAATCAGGCATTTGTCACAGAAAGTGTATCATTTAAACTAGACATTGAGAATAAGGGTAGAACCAGTTTTCTGATTAGTGAGGTATAAAGACCCCCATCTTCCCACAGTTGTGTTGTGGTCAAGAACTAGAATTGACTCCCTCAGGATTTTCATTTTGCAGTACAAGACTTACTATATGTTCTTCTTTCATGTAGACTGACCTGAGTTTAGCTTATAATTTTTCAAAGGATATTCTTTGTAGCTTTACCCTACCACAGCATTTCTCTAACAAGAAAGCAGGAAGAGAAATAAGCAAGCAGTACCATGAATTATCTATTTAATTTAAAATCTATATCTTTCAGAAGGCTTAAAGATAAATTATATGAATATATATCAGTAGAAAACCACAGAAGAGACGGATGGACAATTTGTAGAAATAGGACAAAAGGAGATAAGTTTCTCAAATGCAGAGAAAAGAACCTACAAAAAAACCCAAAAAACAGCAAACAGCAAATTGTTTAGATACTTCAGTTGGATTATCTTGTCACAAGGAAAATTGTTTCTTCTTATGTTAAGCTACCATAATTTAATTAGTTTACACAGTAAATCTCAAGTCACAAACTTTAATCTTCCAGGAATGCAAATTTCTTTCAGTATTCAGACAGCATGCAGACACTTAAATGCTTCTTTATTACTTAAAGACGAGATAGGTCTTTAGCTGACTTATGGACATCGAATAAAGTAGTATTCAGCAATTCTGTTAGTTTGGGTTTTTTTTATCTCTTGACATATTAGAGAGATTGTATTAGGCAAACACTTAAATTAAATTGATTAAATTTTGCATAGGCAGCCCCACAGTTATCAGCAAAATTCCATGAGCAACTAATGGGTGTAGAAATTATTCCTGTTAATATCTGCTCCCCGACAAATTAA
Organism: Tricholaema leucomelas; assembly: GCA_013400475.1. Classification (NCBI taxonomy): domain Eukaryota; kingdom Metazoa; phylum Chordata; class Aves; order Piciformes; family Lybiidae; genus Tricholaema lacrymosa; species Tricholaema leucomelas. The sequence goes on from WAAF01000430.1 coordinate 87,656, forward strand.
GGATGTACTGGTTATGTCTAAACTGAGAAGTGAAGAAAATGTTGTAAAAGAAGCCAAACCACGCCAATACCTGTACCTCAGATTACTTATTTTGTAATGGGGGCTGTGTTCTTGTGTTTGTGGTGGTTTTACACAAGGCCAGAGGGAGAGAAATGGGGGGGGGGGGAGGGCAAGGGAGGAGAACTAGCAAGGAAGTGAGCAAGAATATTCTGAACTCCAGACTATATAGAATTTTCTTAGACCAATGAAATGTGATAAACATCTCTTTTATTTTGTTCAGTCCCTTTGAGAGTAGAGTCCATCCCCCTAGGTGCTCTCTGAATTCTCTGGAAAACTTTATTTACAATTAGGACCCTAGTCCTAAACTGTAACAGTGTTCAGACTGATAAAGCACACATTATTCTCAACACAATCAAAGCTTTCTCTAGCTACCTAGGGTCCGTACTGCTACTCTACATAGAGACTATACTCATTAAGAAGATAGGCTTGCAGTAGGGTGCTGAATGAACTCTGACTTCCTGACACAAGTGCTAATGGATATTAAACCCTACATTCTAATGAGAGACCACAGCTCCTACTCAGAAAGGACACTGTATTCATCCTCAAAAAGCTGCTGAATATGTTGGCAACAAAAGCTAATCAGTTGTGAGCCTCCTAATGTATGCAAGCATGAGGACACTGTGTGTTGGTATTGTCCGGCTCTTAGAGAATAGTTTGTTGTTATCCTAGCCTGAGAAAAACATTTTTAGAAGTAGAAATATATGATTTTCTGGAAGACATGTTCATTTTCTTTGTTCTGGAATTATGGAGTTAGCCTGGGATGAAATCTGTCAAAAAGCAGTGGACTTTTCAGGAAAAGACTGCTGAACTTCAATACTCTTCTTGTGAGTGTGGATTAAGCATGTTTTCCCAAAGATTTAAAACACAGGCCTGTTTTCAGTGAGGTGAAGTCTTCTTTTCCTTACTTTCAACTGACTGTTGAATATTTCAAGCTTTGATTCCAAAGCCAAAAATCTACATATTTATAATAAAAGCTTGCAAGTGCCTATCAGTAAATAAGATACAAAAGTATTTTTTATTATTTTGATACCATCTAATTTTAATAGAAATGCTCCCAAAATTTATTGTATGAGAGAAGGATTTGGTGAAAAATTATACTGTTTTTGTACTGTTTCAGTGGAAGCATGATAATTACATGCTCACAATTTTCAACACTTCAGACTTGGAGGAAAGTAACCCACCATTGCTTATAAGGAAGGAAAATACCTAGAAACACATGGACAGTAAGTTCCTTTCTGTAATAAAAAGTACACAGAACAAATTTTGTTTGTTAAGAAATAAACTTCAGTTATCAGAAAATGATCAAATTATTAAATAATCAGTCTGTAAAGACCTTGAGGATACTATAACAACACAAAACCCATGAGTTTTTGCCAATAGCTACTAGGACACAAAAGAATGAACTCAAGATGTAAAATAGGATTATGGGAAAAACTAGTTAAAATTATTCTACCCTTAGAGTAGTTAAACCCTGAACAGAGGCTCTGAAATGCTGTGGAATCTCCATCCTCAAGGATATACAAAACTTAACTGAAAATGGGCCTAAGGAACCTTATCTTATCAGGGGGTTGGATTAGATGACCTCTGGAGGTTCCTTCCAGCTTATGTGATTCTATAGTTCAATGACTTAATCTTCCTCTTTGATGTGTAGTCTGATAGGTATTACTGGAAGGGGAAAGCTACAGTGGTGCAATACCTCAGCTTCTATAACGCTCTTTTCATGCTGTTGTGGTAGGCCTGATAGGGCAGAAATAGGCTTATCCATGTCCTGGCTTGCCCAGGCGTGTTTTTCTGCTCTCTCTCCTTCTGTTTTTGGAAGAAGCAACTGCGGGAAAGAAGACAAAAGAACCTGGAGCCACTAAATCTAAGAACTCTGGCCTGCCCAGACTTGTTTTGCTCCTGTGGTAAACAAGCTACACACACTTAGCTTGTGCCTGCCTTGTGCCTGGTTCTATAACATTGAACAATTGTTTGCTACATAAATATTCTTATAAGTCTTCTCGTTTTAAGACATAGGAGATGGCAAATGGCAGAGGCATATCCAAATGTGTTTATCCATGGGTTTTTGTAATGACTTCTGGAGGATGTCAGCATTCAACACAAACTAAGGCAGTTCTTAAGAAGTTCAAATTTCTTCTAGTAACCAGGTTACACTCCTGCTAGTCCCAGAGTCTATTTTCTAGTCCCTTTCTGCTTAATTTGCTTCAGGTGCTTCTCAGGCAGACCCGACCATGGTCGTGCTTTCATAATTAGCATCCCACGACACACATATACTATAGCTTTTAACAACAAGGAGCTGTCAGCAGCTCATTGTCAACAAGAGCCATGCTGAAATACAGGGCCACAACTCAATAGCAATTAGTTTTCTCATGTTTTTTGAAAAGTGACTGTAATGCCTTGCATGTAAAATCACTTTTCATGCAGCCTCTTATCACCAAAAGATTTTTCAGGTGCTGCAGAATCCCAGAAAAGAATAACCAATGTCTATAAACATAGTTTTTGTTCTTAACAGCAACATTCATCATAGAGCAATAGCACAACGTCCAGTTGCTTTGATGTTTCAAGAACTGAACAGAGAGATTCAACTGCCTCCTGCTCAAGCAGCTTCCCGTAATAGGTGCTCCTCTCTGCCCAGGCTCCCTTTTCCCACCAACCTATTTTTTCTTTTCATTTTACTCCAAAATTTTCTGTTAAAATCTGATTTTCCCTTTTTTTCTTTCTTCTGTCTCCACTTTATGGGGAAATTCCTTTAAGACATGTGAGATGTTATAAAAATGTTACCACTTTTAATTTGGTTTTGCCATTTATTTATACCTAATCCACTGCTTACAAAGAATACTTCCAAATCTGTTCAGTGTAACTCTTGGGAAGCACCACAGCAGGTGAAGTTTAAAGGTTTGAGAGCATGAAATACTTGATTACACATCTTCAGGCCGTCCTGATTCCTGACCTGTGAGATCCAGTCATCCAATTCTCTAGCACAAGCCAATATATTCTAGGTCTACTGTTACAGGAAATATTGTCCTGTAGCCTGTACAGCCGGACTCCACTGTGCCTCCTGTTCTAGGAGTTGGAGAAGTTCATTCATGATCCTTTCTCTTTCTCCTGTGCCCTCACTTCAGTATGGAAGGTCTGCAAATCATGAAGCTCTTTTCCATCACTGATGCTACAGCCAGAAGCCCTTCTGGGCAGTTGCCACTGGCCATGGACATTAAAGGACAAGCAGCACATGGAAATAACCAAAACTCTGTGTCCCATCATTTACATGACTGAAATTGATTTCTCTTATAGTATCATGATGAAATGTTGGAACAAAAAAGTAGCTTTTGAATATGTTATATGACGTTTTAACACATGGAAACATATTTAAACTGTTGTCTAAAACTTGATGGGCTTTTTTATTGTTTGCCTTTATAGAATATTTTCACAGATATAATTTTTTTTCATGTTAATTTTAATCTTTTTAACATGCATCTTTCACATTAAAAAGTAGCCTGAACATGTTAACAAACTTCTTTGCTAATTTATAATGGCAATGTATAATTGAGTACATTGGGAAGAATTTAGTCACTTTCCTGGCAGAATTTCATCTAATCAATGTAATTAGCATCTAATGTTTTACAAGTGAAGCTTACCTCTTGTAACCTGGCCATTTGCTGATTGTGCAGAACTGTTACTTTCAATTTTGTCTAACTACTGATTTCGGTGCTCTGTCTTGTTATTCCATTTTCTTTTACCCTATAGAGCTTTGAAACTATTTGATCAGTCTGCTGCTCAAAGGGCAAATGTTTGAATAGTTTCCTTCAAAATAAACTAGCTTTTTGTTTTGTTGTGTTTTGTTTTGATTTACTGGAAGAGGCTCAGATTTACAGAGCTAGCTGGTTCCTCCTCAGAGATCGAACATTTCATTGGTGCTCTCATTTTGTTTGGGATGTGGTTTTTAAAGCTGTTTTGTCAGCTTTCACTTTGCAGTAGACTGGTTTGATCCAGGAGTTAATTGCATTGACATTAACCTGGTTTAACAAGCCTAAAGTATCAATAAATCATTTCTGTAATGGCTGCACTTTTTTTGCCTCTTTATTGATACACTGCACCTGAACTGATGAATAGGCTGGAAACCATCTCTTTATTCCAACATACTTTCTAGGAAAAACAAAACAAAACAAAGCAAACCAACAAAAAGCAACAACAAAAACTCCAGTAATATACAGGGATACATAAAAACATATTATCAGGTTACTTCCATTTTGCTATTCTTATCCCTTTTAAAAGACTCAAATTCAGGAAGACATTTCACTCAGGGGATGCAGTTTTAATCTGTTATGAAGTCTGACTAATAGACAAGTCCAGTTAAAGATTTCTACTTAAACTTCTCTTATTAACCTGGAAACTCCTCTGAAGGTATAAATTCTTTTTTTCCCCCCCTTTCTTCTCCTTTCAGCCCAAATTTTTTACCTAGTGAACACATACTGAATCCACTCAATACTGAATCCAGTCAATTGTTTCACTGGCAATCCAGAACACAAGTTTTAGCTAGGTGCTGTATGCATTGAGTGACACTACTGAGAATAAATTACCTGCTGCAATGCACCTCTCCTATGAACTCAACCTTCAATGCAGTATATCAAGGTGGGCTGCAATCAGTAAATCAGTAGTACCTGTAAGCAACATTTACTGTGAAATTTTAATTACTCCTTCTTCATTACTAAAACAAAGTGAGGGCATAAGTTGACACAAGTAACCTATCAAGGAAAGATTTTATACCTCACATAAGAATCTGTAAATCTGGCCACACATAATTCTTCTGAAACTTAAATTAGTATGGTTGAGAGGGAAAAAGCCCATCAAAAAAAGTAAATTAGCTACATGTTATTTATTATGCATGTGTGTGTGTGACTGTAATTGCTGGATTTGAAAAATCAACTCTGAGAAACGTGAAAACTTCTATGCATCTGAAGGAAACATGACTTTTGAGGATTATTTTTTAAAATAAATGATTAACAATATGAATTAACAATGAATCTCCCTGAAGGTATTAAAATATAAGCTATACCCTGAGGTTCTGGAAGTTTTATCTTTCTTGTCAGTTAGATTTTTGAAGGAGGACATTTAATGAACTTCCACTTAGTACTTTTTCCATTGTGAGAAAAGAGTAGTAATTTGTAGGTGGTGCCAAGGAGAAAGTATGTTTTGTGACCATAATCAGTACACATGCATATGGCAAGCTCTTGGTGCCTCCTTTGTGGATATCCAAACACATGAGCCTATGGGTATAGATGCTGTATTTTCAAATACAAGTCAAAAGTGATTAATTTCCTTGCTCATTATTTCACTTCTGACTGAATATTTCTTTTTTAAAGATTTTTTTGTTACTGAGGACAAACCTGTAAAGCTGTTAAATCAGGGATCACACCTTAGGCAAGAAAGGAGGAGCATATTTTCCACCTCATAGATTTAAACAGTCCACGTGATTACTGGCTTTTAATATGTAATGAATCAATGCAAGTCTGATGGCAAGAATGGGGAATAATAACAAGCCTAATAAAGTACAAATTTTCCAACATGCAAGCAGAGGTATGTTATACCTTTAGTCAAAGGCCATTTTTAGTGCAGCTAGCATGCTGATTAGAAAATATTTCCCTAAAGTGCTTGAATTTAGCAGTACATGATAACCTTTATAGAAATATTAATCCATTTTCCAAGCACAGCAGACAGAAAGTTCAAATTATAACAATCACTTGTCAAAACTAGTAAAACAGGGCCATACCTAGTGTTAGCTTTTAAACCACATTAAGCATTTAAAATTTTAGTTGGTGCCTTTCTAACCCAGTAATATTATCCATGCTATGTACTCTACATGCCAAGCAAAACCACACATATCCAGTTGTTTTAAACCAGCCTAAGGGAAAGAGAAACGGGATGAATAAGGACAAAACATTCAACAAGGTTCAAGAATAAGTTTCTCCACTGGCCTTGCTGGGGTGCAATTCATCAGACACCTAGAAGTCAGATATCCAGCATATGGGTCTAAGATCACAGTATAGTCCATGTAAAGTTTTAGGAGCTTCCTGAGAGCAGGATATCCCTCCCAAGTGTCTAAAACAGGAAGCATTAAACAGTCATCTCTCTCCGTAGATAGGAAAGGGCAGGAAGACAATCAGCTTATCCCTACAACAGATGCCTCATTACATCAATATTTTTTTCAAACCTAGATGCATGCTCAAACTCATGAACTGAGATGAATGTGGCAGTGCTCTTTAAAACATTTGTATGATATATATGACAAAATTACTTGGCTATTCATTGTAAGAATACATATTTAAATATAACTGTAGGAGGTCAGAAGAACAAGAAAGAGAAAAATTAACCACAAGAAGCAATTTTTTAATAAACATTTCAGAGTGATTAAAATGTGATGACAGACAGAATCTCATGCTATCACACAGAGAAAAGTTTCCAAGCTCTTTTTATCCTTCTGAGAATATGCACATCAGCATAACATTTAATAGCTGTTCCCAAGGAGTATAAAGGCTACTGCTGAGAAGCTGTACAGACTGATAGAAGGAAAGAGAGGTCAGGATGTAAACTGCATCTGTTTGCATCACTGTTTGGATTATCTCAGAATGTGATTTATTCAGATTAAAGAAGAGTTTTAAAGTCTTTTAACTCCTAAACTCAGTTTTATTGCTGCCATTAAAATTAATTTGTATTTTCATTTGTCCAGTTACTATTTACATAAATGTGATAGGCTTGATACCCAGGAGGTAAATATTGATAAATCTAGCTAGAAATACTGGGTAGACACTATTAAAGCCCGTGGCACGGAGGTCTCCATCCTGGTGAAAGAGCAAAGTGGTTTTTTACCTTTCTTACCATGCTTTCAAAGTGTGAGATACTGTGCCTAAGGATACATATTCCAAGGGTGGACTGAAGAACAATTAGTTCTGCAAAAGCTACGTGAATGTATACCGGTGATCTTTGTGAGGTAAGAACAAATTTGCACTGCTGGAGTTCAACTTTTATTAGAATAATAATGCCGCAAATTACCCTTACAACTATTCACCTTTCAAGCAAAAGATGTGTCAAGATTTTTAAAAGTAGAGTATCTGAGCCATACACCTAAGAAGATGAATGGGACCATTTGAAGTTAAAAAATCACTGTCATTTTGATTTATGGATATTTCTGTGGGATGGAAAGAACAAACTGGGGTTTTTTTTCAGAGAAATTCCTTATTGAACTCATAAAACACTACTTTTCCCCATAGAAACCACTGTAGGAAGGGAAGTAAGTTGCAACTTCATAGATTCAGTTCCTCTTTTTTCTGCACAGGTTTTGTGCTTTATAATATTAATGACCGATACATTTCAAGAAAGTATCGCTCTGCCTGATTTACACATTTGCAACTAGGCAGGCAGAAGTTTCCTCTAGAGGCCTTCACAAATACCTACTAGACACCATTTTCTATGTACAGATGCCAGGAACTGCTTTTGTACTCCTAGAAAAACAAGTGTGAGAAAAGGTATATGTAAAATACAGATTAGATCTCACTCCTGGCTATCAGGAAAACCATGTTTCCTTTTGAAATATTAAAAAGGAAAGAAAAATAAAGCAAACAAAACAGAAACAAACAAAAAATCCCCACCAACAAACCAAACCAAATCAAAATGAAACACAACACCACTATGCCAGTTTATTAAAAACAACATTTTAAAATATTTGACCACACAGCACAGCAGTCTGACTGTGGTGTTTGGCTTGAGAGCAGCCAGGAAGAAAGGGACCTGGGGGTACTGGTAGATAGTAGGCTGCAGATGAGCCAGCAGTGTGCCCAGGTGGCCAAGAGAGCCAATGGCATCCTGGCCTGGATCAGGAACAGTGTGGCCAGTAGGAAGAGAAAGGTTATTCTGCCCCTGTACTCAACACTGGTCAGGCCACACCTTGAGTACTGTGTCCAGTTCTGTGCTCCTCAACTCAAGAGAGATGTTGAGATACTGCAGTGTGTCCAGAGAAGGGCGACGAAGCTGGTGAGAGGCCTGCAGCACAAGGCCTATAAGGAGAAGCTGAGGGAGCTGGGGTTGTTTAGCCTGGAGAAGGCTCAGAGGTGACCTCATTGCTGTCTACAACTACCTGAAGGGAGGCTGTAGCCAGGTGGGGGTTGGTCTCTTCTCCCAAGCAACCAGGCATAGAACAAGGGGACATAGTGTCAAGTTGTGCCAGCGGGAGGTCTAGGCTGGATGTTAGGAGGAAGTTCTTGCCAGAGAGAGTGATTGGCATTGGAATGGGCTGCCCAGGGAGGTGGTGGAGTCACCGTCCATGGAGGTGTTTAAGAAAAGCCTGGCTGAGGCACTTAGTGCCACGGTCTAGATGACTGGATAGGGCTGGGTGCTAAGTTGGACTGGATGATCTTGGAGATCTCTTCCAACCTGATTGATTCTATGATTCTATGAACACTGTAACAGGCTGCATGAAGGTGTTGTGGAGTGTGCATTCTTGAACGCATTCAAAACCCGGGTGCACATGGTTCTGTGTAGTTTTCTGTATGTTCTATCCATTTAGTGCAGGGTAGTTGGATTAAATGAAGCAAAAAGGTACAATCCAAAGTCAGCTGTTCTGTGATTCTGTGATTTTGTACTCTTACTGGGCCACCTGACTGTGCTTCCAGCTCTTGTATGCATCCTTTTCATCCCTGACTTTAATCAGGAGCTCCTTGTTTATCCGTACAGGCCTTCTGTCACCATGGCTTCATTTTCTACTCAGTGGGATGCACCGTTCCTGAAGATGGAGGAGGTGATATTTGAAACTAATCAGCAGTCCTGGATCACTTCTCTCTCCAGGATTGTTTCCTATGGGATTCTTGAAAGAAGGTGCCTGAACAGGTAGGTGTTCATTTTTCTTGAAGACTGGAATCCTGCTGTTTGATTTGATCTACCCTCTCAAAATCCTACAGTTCACCATCTCATGGCTACTGCAGACAACATTACCAACTCGTTCTTCCTTTTTGTAAGGATCAGATCTATCAGAGCTTGTCCTTTCATCAATGACACTGTCACCCATGCTGTGAATTTATCACACCAACACACTCCAGAAGCCTCCTGGATTGCTCATGGGCTGCAATGCTTGCCTTCCAGCAAGCAGATACTGGATATTTTATGGCACGTTTCCTATAAAACAGCAAATGGAATTGTGTCATTTGGCCTGCAGTTTGCGCCGTTTGTTTTTATAAGAATGTGTACCTGGGCAATACAGATGGTATTGCTTTTTTATAGCCACCATTGCACACAATGCTGTTATCTTATATATTACAGTGGTGCTATTTTCGCAGTCTTGTAGGTTCTTTATATCTCTGTGTCACTAATTTTAGCATGCTTTTTTTCTGCAGACAGAGAAGTGAACCAATTCCATTTAAAATCATGTTCTCTCACAAAGTTACTTAACAGGAAAGGACAAGATTAACAAAATAAAGCTTAGTTTGAGCCTGAATGTTAACTACACACTTGACTTTTTGCTATATGAATAATTTAAGAACAAATATAGTGTGATGGATACAATATAGTAAAGATACGTTTCATGGCCACTTTTCACAATTTAATCATAAATCAAAGTTGGGTTAAACTCAGTTGAAGAGCAGCCCTTTAATATTTCTTTTCAAAAAGACAGTGGCCTCCAGCAGCAAACTTACCACCTGTTTAAGTGAAAATGAAGAAAAATTCAGCTTCACAGTACATTTAACATTTAATAATGGAACTAAACACAGACTTCAAGAGATCTAGGAAACCAAGCTAAGAAATAAATGAAATCCAGAGAGGAGCCAAAGATCAGAATAATATTTATCAGTCTCTGTCATAATCTTTTCCTTATCAAAAAAACCAACATGGACCAATGTAAATGAACAGTTGAATGCAAATGTCCTTAAGAATATAAGAGAATATTACCTCTTGTACAGGTGAAGATTAACCTAATAAGTGAATCCTCCTGACCTGAACTTTAAAGTGGGATGTCATGCAGAATAAACTGTTGGTGGGCATATATAGATATAATGACATCCTTGGGCTATTCTTTTGGGGGAAAAAATAAAATGCCACTCAAATTTGTATGTATCTGTACATTAGGCATGTTTTTAACATGTTCTGGATAAACAAATAACAGATGATAATCTTGACAATGAAGGTATCATGCTCATCATCTTACAGTGTCTGAGCTAAATAAACACAATTCCTAGTGGACTGTTGTCCCATGCCTTCTATAGAGACAGGCAGAGATGTCTAAGCAGTACTCAATTTACCTTTCCAAAAGCCTTTTGCAACTTTAAGAGCTACTGACAGTTGATTGTAATGAAAGTCTAAATCACAAGGGAAAAAAAAAAAGGCAAACCCAAACCAAACAAAAAAAACCCAACACCACCAGAAAAAAAACAAACCAAACATTGTTTAGAATGGAAATATTGATGATAATAATAACTTGATGGCTTTTGTCAGATACTCAGGACATTTTGATCTTCAAACATAATGAGAGACTTATTAAGTGAAAGATATTTTTATATGCAAGTGTATTTGAATGTAGGAAGGCATGTTGTGCTGTTGCTAATTCAGAATGTTGTAAGCTTCTGGAAGAAAACTGTGGAAGAAATGGCTTAGAGAGCCTGGATGATTTGTTCCTTACAGCTTTCTAATCATGCTGAACGCATGAGATGGAGCTGTGGACTGAACAGATGAGCAGAGCTGGTGTCAGGGGTGTGTTGACTACATTGCAAGATCACCTCTGGTGCTGACATATTATACAGGTGTAGAACCCAGACTATATTTTGTTCATCAGTGTGATGGTTTGGGGTGTTCCTCGCCCCCCACACTTTAGAAATCACCCAGACTAGACTCAGCCAGCTCNAGTGACCTTATCTTTTATTTTGCTTTTCTTCTTTACACATCTCAGCAAGACTGTGAGGGAAGTAGACCTCACCATTGTTTTAATTTCTCAGCCTATTATCTAGTTCTTCTCACCAAAACATGCTCGCTAGCTTCAAACTAGCACAATCAGCTTCTCATCTGGGGTAGCTATTCCATGGGAATTTTGAATTCCAGTACTTTAGACATCTAGGACAAATTGGCAGTAAGTCTATGCTGCCAATAGAGAGAATCTGGAAAAATTCAAGAAAGGGTTCTAATCCAGAAAGAATTTCTACTCCAGAAATATTAATTTCAGTTGAGATAATATCAGCTCTCTGGCTTAGAAGGGAAATAATCATATAAACAAAGGAAAGCAAAATTGAGGCTGTCTACAGTCTTCCTTAATGTCAAAAATCCAAATTTTAAATGTAATGGAAATTTACATCACTCATACACATAAGTTACAGAACAACTCCTGAGAAAGAGCAATGGCCTATAGCATACTAATAGGAAACTTGACCTTGACTATTACCTGTTGTGAGCAAGAAGGATAAACAACTGAAGAAAGCTATAATTTAATGTGACTGTCGCAGTATTTAGCTAGAATTGATTTCAATGACAAAGTGTTCTTGCATATGAGTATGTGGTGGAAGGTCCAAATTGTACCTAGAATATATACCCAAGACATATCCTAAACAGCTGCGCCCCCCACCCCCTGTGGAAGAAGGGGGAAAGCAGATAAAAGATTTGGTGCCTCTCAGTCTACCACAGAGACACCAAATTTGGCCTTGCTTTGCAGCCTATTTTGTCTTTGGTAAACAAGGGCCATGGATGTTAGGCATGTGTACCTCCCTTTTTTGGTGAAATAACTTAGGATTGGTTCTAGGGGCGTTTTTATCTGTTGCTATTGATCAAAGATACTTGTCAAAATGCTTAAAAACCTAGCCAACTTGTTTGTTTGCTGCTGCCGCCTTTGTTTTGTCTGCTACCCATTTGACTTGTGTGCCTTGTGCTGCAAATAGCTGGGGACTTGCCTCCCCGGAAAAAGAAGATTTGATCCTACCTGTCTTCCATACTGATCCAAGGGACTGAAATGGCTTGCCCTGTGCTGGGATATAACTGTACACTTCAGCTCAGCTGAACCTGAGTCCATTCGACTCTGGCCAAGTCTAAGCAATGACCTAGCAGCAGCTTAGCAACGAGTTGCGACACCGGGACCTGCTGGCCAATCGCTTCTGCCCGAGGGCCAACTCCTTTGCTATACACAGCACCAGATCGGACTGCTCCAGCCCATAAACCTAGATCCTGCTTCACCCAGGTGGCTGACCACTCCAAGTTCCTCCTGACAGCCACAGAGGATTTGTCTCACATCCATGGATCTTCTCAGAAAACATGCCCAATTTGAGCTGCGCAAGCAGCAAAACCCCGCTGCATCACCACGTGAAAGGCCACCACGTGTCTGGGACTTTAATTTTCCTCATTTATGCTTCCACATATGCTTCTGGATTACAAGTATTGAGACTATCCAGTGAGTAAATTAACTCTCTTTTCTGAAGTTTGTGACAATTTATGTTTAACCTTTAAGTGGCAGTCTGTGCTGCAAGACTCTCCAGAGGTTTAAATTTTCTAAACCCTTTCCTAAATCATTTAATCTGACTGGACATTCTGTAAAAGTAGTTTTACCAACCACATAACAGAATCTGTGTCTGCTAATTGTAAATAAGTTTGGGGAAATTTTCTTTATATGTTTAATAAACTATTTGACTATTTTTATATCAGCCTCATTACAATTCACTTCTAACCCAGATTCAAACCCCCCCTTAACAGAGTGACAGCTAAAATTACTCTTACAGCATTTGTAAGATATAATGTAATCAAGTAGTGTTTGTTTTGCAATAATATCTCTTTGGTCATATTTAATGTTTCAGAGTATAATTCCTGTGAAATAATGTTGGATATTGTCATGGAGGGCCCACAGGCCCAAAATTGGCTTATACCTGTTTACTTATCAAAAGGGACACAATAGACCTGGCCCCATAAAGTCTGGCCTGCCCAGGGCCCAGGTTGTGTAATGCGGTTGCATAAGCCCACGCGCCTAGCTTATGGCCCACCGGGTGCAAGGCCTGTGCTCTTCCCATATTTGGGGCAACCAGGCCTGCCGACCCTTCCTAAAATGGTGTGTTTTGGTAGACTGCCAAAAGCCAATTGGATGATATTGTGGCCAAAGGACCATTAATCTCAGCCCACATCTGATAAATAGGGCAACGCAGGAGCAACAGGATGCTCTCCCCTCTCCACTCACTGCTCACTGCTCACCTCTCCCCGCCTGCCCGCTGCCTGGTGCTACTACCTTTGTTTGCTTTGCATCCTTCTTTGTTCCACAATACTTCACATCGATCCAGCGGACGATCGAACTACGCATTCGTGGCCAGCCTGCTGCTCCAGCCCACCATGCGAGCCCGAAGGCTGCCTCCTTGCTGTACACAGCAATCAATCAGACTGCTCCAGTCTGCAAAACTGGAACCCTGTTTTGCCCAGGTGGCTGACCACCCAATGGCGTTCTGAGAGACACGGAAGACCTCTATTGTGCCATGAACCATTCTCAGATGGTGTGTCCCAATTTGAATTGGGCTATCAGCTCCACGTGAAATCAGCCACGTGGCTTTCACTATATATATTTTGGGAACACAGATATTAAGACTTCCAACTAGTGAGTATTTGAACTCCCTTTATTCAAGTCGCTAAAAGGATTTCATTAACTTTACCAGCGCCAGTTTATGTGGCAAGACTCTCTAATCTGAAACATTTCTAAAAGCTTTACCAAATTGCTTAATTTGGTTGTGTACAGACATTCTGCAAAATAGTTTTACCAACTGCGTCAAAGAATTTGTGTGGGTTAGTTGCGTGTAAGTCTGGGGGAAAGTTCTCTTTGTATATATTAATAAATTATTCAATAACCTTTACACCAGCCTCATTATGTCTCACCCCAAACCCAGACTCAAACCCCTCTATAACAGATATTTGCATCACCGACATGCATCGTCACGAGTTACTCTAAGAGTTTTGAAAGGTAAGAACGTTCTATATATGATTAAGGACATGTATGCTTCAATGTAGATTTTTACATTCAGTTAGAATTGTAGTCACTGTGATAAACTAATTGGCAATAACGGCAATAAATTTTTTAAGTGTTGGTAGCAGCTTCTCTGTAATGCTCTGCATACAGTTAAACCACAAAATCTCAAGAAGATCACAGTAGCCTTTCTGCAGATGCAACAAAATGTATCAGTTTGAAGTTAGAATGAAAACACCTTGAGCCAAGAAGTCTGCAGAGAGACAGCTGTAATTACCTGGTTTCCAGTTTGGAGCTGTACACTAAGAGTAAATTTACACCACCAAAGCAAAGACTTAGGTGCATGGGACCACCATGAATATCCTTTCTCAGACCTTTCCCTTATCTACCATATGCATAGTATATCAACATAAATATGATGTAACGGTGTACTTTAAAAATAGCACTTCTACTTTAGTTTCCTATGCAGCATTTTAGTATTAGCATTTTCCTTCTCTCAATATACAAAAGTTAAAGTAGGTTAGTGCATCCTGTGGTGAATAAGGTGAGTGCTCTGGCAACAGAGGATACAGAAAAGAAAGACCCAGGAAACTACAGACCAGTCAGCCTCACTTCCATCCCTAGAAAGGTGATGATGGAAAAGCTCCAAAAAGAAAATCTCTGATGAGGCTGCTCTTGAAGTATTGTGTCCAGTTTTGGGCTTCACAGATTGAGACAGTAAACTACCAGTAACTGTCCAATGGAAGGCCAGAAATATGATTAGGTGACTGGAGCATCTCACTTACAAGGAGAGGGTGGGAGAACTGGAGCTCTTTAGTATGGAAAAGAGAAGACTGAAGGGGATCCTATCAGTGCAAATAAACACTGAAGAGTGGAGGTCCTGAGGGTGGGTGGGACTGAACTCTTTTCAGCAGTGGACAGTGATAGAACAAGGGCTAGTGAGTGCAAACTAGAAGACAGGACCTTTCACTTGAACTTACAGATAAATTTCTTTACCATGAGGGTAATGGATCATAGGAACAGGCTGCCCAGGAAGTTTGGGGAGTCTCCTTCTCTGGAGACTTTCAAAATGCACCTGGACATGTTCCTGTGCAACCTGATGAGGGCAAACCTGCTTTGGCAAGGGGATTGAACTGAATGATCTCCAGAGGTCCCTTCCAACCCCTAACATTCTGTCATTTCATGTGGCTAACCAGAAAATATGCCTTATACATATGGAAAAACAGAGCAGGAATCCAATAAGACACTATAATAAGGATAACAAGGCATTAGCAACACCAGGTGCATTAATGATCTTCAATAGTATAGAATATGTCTTTAATAACTATATGTGAGGATAAGAATGTAATTAGACTTTTTTAACTAAGCTGAGGTTGTAATGAGCTTGCAATATTCACAAGAGTGTATTCTTTCATAGTCTAATCCTGGTCTTAAGTTCCAGTAAGTTATGCGCATGTTTTTGCTTAAGAAATATAATCCCTTTGAAGTGATTGAATGTCCTTTGTTATTTGAAAAGTGAGGAAATAATGTAATTTTATATATTCCTGCAAAGGAATCGTTATTTTCAAGAAAGTCTAATAGCTCTGCTTCTGCAAAGTTTCACTGGAGATAATTTCATAGATATTCATTCCATACCACAGCTTGTCTTCACAAATGTGGGCCATCCTGCTGTCCTTAACTCTTCTAACTATGCTGAAAACTTTGAACACAGAACTGAGTAAAACTACTTGAGAGATGTCTATCCAAGGAGTAGGATTCACTCCTACAAATTTAAACATCTAAAAGCCTGTGATCTTGATATTTCTACAATAAACAGGGTGAGCTAGACACCTCTAGAGAATGATTCATCTTACTCTAAGGTAACTTTTTGATCTAAATAAGATGAATCCACTTTACGAGTGCTTCTGTCTCCAATTATTTTGGAGAGTCTATAGAGATACTTTTGATTATATGTTTGAATAGCAGGCATGAAAAGAAAGGTGAAAGGAATTTCACTCTGAGGGTACTTATCTTGGCTCTACCTCACACTAGATAGCTCATGATCAACATTTATTGGTTTTTTTGCTACAGAAGATGCAAATTAGACTGAATAATTTACTCTTGTGCAAGAATTAATATTAGCAACAATCAAAGTCAGCAGTATCTCAGTTATATCCTATTTCTACATAGAGATGTCACTCTGCATGTATAAACTGTATCCTTAAAAAACAAAATGAGTAAGGTCAGGGTAACCCCTTACAACAACAACAAAAACAACAAAACCCACAACAAAAAATGAGCCAAGCAACCCAAAAGCAAAGAACCAGAAAACTGAAAATAAATAAAATTTAAAAATACATAAACAAAAAAACTCAACCCAAAATATTGCAAAATTAATAGGAATAAAAAAACCAAATAAGATAATAAAATCAGGTCGTAAGAAAACGCTTTTTTTGCTACCAATTTCCAGGCTATTCAGGCCTTTGTTTTGTGTTTGTGTATATTTGCTAGACTAGGTACCAAGTGACTGCTCACAAATACAAATCCTCACTGAGAAAGGCATTGTATTATGCTTGCAATAGCAAAAACATTGCTTCAAAGTTAAGCAAAATTAATGTTATCCTTTCAAATATGAAAAAATTCTTTTCAAGGCATCTGCCACATAGAATGCACAGCATTTACTTTAAAACAGTTACTCTGTGTGAAGCATTGCCTTAAGTATGATTGTTTGAGTATGTTATGGATATTTCAGGTTCAGAAATGTGCCACATCATTCATTCATTCTTGCTGTGATTGAAAGAATGTTGCAACATCAGGATTAAGAGTTCCTCTGGAAGTGCACAAGAGTATTAAACACAAGTCAAAGTTAAGTTGTCTATTATGATTCAGTGCACTGAGTTTCTGTTTTTCACAGGTGATGTAGGCAAAGAAAGTCAAGAAAAATTGAGAAAAGCAAATATAACTTTTTGCTAGAAATTTGTTTTCAAAGCACAATTTCTAAAACTGCTAAAATGCTTTTGAGAGATTTGGGAAAATCTGAAAATCATTAGTAGGCAGAAATGTTAATAATTATATAAATCCCATTCTTACAGACATGACCACCAGGAATTAGACAGAAACAGCTAAAGAATTGCAAGAAAATGAAGTTTTCTGTCAGCAATCTGTCTGACTGCAAAGCTAAATCAGTGCTTCTAGGTATTGAGGACAAAACTACAGACCTGTCAGCCTGACCTCAGTGCCAGGCAAGGTCATGGAAAAGGTCATCTTGAGTGCCATCACACAGCACCTACAGGATGGCCAAGGGGTCAGGCCCAGCCAGCATGGGTTTAGGAAGGGCAGGTCCTGCCTGACCAACCTGATCTCCTTTTATGATCAGGTTACCCGCCAGGTGAATGTGGGGAAGGCTGTGGATGTAGTCCACTTGGACTTCAGCAAAGCCTTTGACACTGTCTGCCACAACAGGCTCCTGGCTAAACTGGCAGCTCGTGGCTTGGACAAATTCACTCTGTGCTGGGTCAGGAACTGGCTGGAAGGCCAAGCCCAGAGAGTTGTGGTGAATGGTGCCACATCCAGTTGGCAGCCGTCACTAGTGGTGTTCCCCAAGGATCAGTGCTGGGCCCAGTCCTGTTCAATATCTTTATTGATGATCTGGATGAGGGGATTGAGTCCAGCATCAGTAAGTTTGCAGATGACACCAAGCTAGGAGCAGGTGTGGAGCTGTTGGAAGGTAGGAGAGCCCTGCAGAGGGACCTGGCCAGGCTGGATGGGTGGGCAGAGGCCAATGGGATGAGATTTAACAAGGCCAAGTGCAGGGTTCTGCACTTTGGCCACAACAACCCCAAGCAACGCTACAGGCTGGGGACAGAGTGGCTGAGAGCAGCCAGGAGGAAAGGGACCTGGGGGTACTGGTGGATAGTAGGCTGAAGATGAGCCAGCAGTGTGCCCAGGTGGCCAAGAGGGCCAATGGCATCCTGGCCTGTATCAGGAACAGTGTGGCCAGTAGGACGAGGGAGGTTATTCTTCCCCTGTACTCAACACTGGTCAGGCCACACCTTGAGTACTGTGTCCAGTTCTGGGCTCCTCAACTCAAGAGAGATGTTGAGGTGCTGGAACGTGTCCAGAGAAGGGCAACAAAGCTGGTGAGGGGCCTGGAACACAAACCCTATGAGGAGAGGCTGAGGGAGCTGGGGTTGTTTAGCCTGGAGAAGAGGAGATTCAGGGCAGACCTCATTGCTGTCTTCTGCCAGGCAACCAACAACAGGACAAGGGGACACATCCTCAAGTTGTGCCGACGGAAGTATAGGCTGGATGTTAGGAGGAAGTTCTTCACAGAGAGAGTGATTTGCCATTGGAATGGGCTGCCCAGGGAGGTGGTGGAGTCATCGTCCCTGGGGGTGTTCAGGAAAAGCCTGGATGATGCACTTAGTGCCATGGTCTGGTTGACTGGCTAGGGCCGGGTGATAGGTTGGACAGGATGATCTTGGCAGTCTCTTCCAACCTGATTGATTCTATTGTATTCTATTCTATTCTATTCGCTATATACCAGCCCTGGATTTTGCCTTTAACAATAGCAGCAGCATTGCTCCATTCTACTAAACTTACTTTACAAAGAAAGGTGGAGTCATCCCATTGAAACATAGTTGGATGAAGAAATGATATGGGTATAAACAAAGATAATAGAATTGTGCTAAACCAAGATATACTGAAATACAATTAAAAGCTATTAATATACACCATTCTCTTCAGATTTTGTCTAAGAGTATCTCCAGTGCTCTTCTGCTAGTTACATGGGATCAATCAACTCACAGCCCTTTGTAATATCAGTAGAACAAGCAATAATTATCAAGCCAAATTACATGGACTCAGGTAACATTTTTGTATCATCTGAGGTCAATTGGAACCATTCCCATTGTTACAATGCTTGTAAACATAATAGCCATGAACAAATACATAGTGAAATGAAAGGTTTTTATCCAATATCTGCAAAAGTGCAGTGCTGAGACAGCTTTCCAACTGAAGAAGGGATTATATGTATCTTATATGACATTGAATATGATGCAATTACCTGAAATATATTCACTGACACAGTCAATCCATTCCATCCTTTGTCCTACTCCAAGCATGTACAATTTTGTATGCCACTCAAGTGAAAGGCTTACAGTTACCAGTTTTCCACATGCTGACACTTTCTTAGTCAGAGACTGCTAGTATAATAAGGTAATGTGCATTTGGTATTTATTACACCATGAGTATGACTAAGAATTTGCTCTTTGAATTACAGCTTCCTTCCTTTGCCTTAGATTCTCAACAAATTAATGTGAACACTGAGTTGGTGGCTTCCTTGGAGATACTCTGATTTACACTGGCAGAGATGTAAATCTATGCTATTGTCGCCTCTCAAAAAAGTATAAAGAGTTTTTCTAAAAGAATCAATTTGGAGCTGTACTTCATTTGCCATTACTCACTGTGCATCCAAGTAAATGCCCATTATCCTCTGGAAGGGTTGCTAATGGTAACCTATGCTTGGCAGGTAATAGCGTGAGAAATTACTTCTTCCATTGTCTGCTTGTGCTTCTGGTGGTTTACTCACAGTCAATAGTTCTGATGATCATTGCCCCACTTACATTTACTTCAGCCACGGCTTTGACTCTCCCTTTTCTTAGGGGTATGTATATATCAATTTCTTGTTAACTCACATGTAGAAAAAGCAGTGCCACTTTTTGTTTGCCAGGCTTTTCTACTGGTATCAGCTGCTGTGATGCAGAGCAGAAATCCTGCTTAAAAGTTCTCCAATTATGCTTCATTATTTTATAACATTTTCAACAGCTGGATGCTTGATTACATGCACTACAGAGCAGAAGTCTTCTACAAGTGTGCAGCTGCAAATCTTGCGGCTTTAGAACGATATCCTAGAGCACATTAATCATCCTTCAGAAGATTCCTATCAGCAATAGCCACGGAAAATAGTGGAGAACAAGCTACTCAACAAGTATGTGATCAATTACGTATGTACTGTGAATTTCATAATTTGCAGCACAAATATCTTTACTGTTATGAAGCACATAATGTTATTAATCAAATAACTTAAAAACTATTGATTACTGAATACTTATCACTGCAACTCTTTTTAGTAACAAAATTTAAATGATACATTTTAAAAGAAACTGATCTCCAAATAGACCACACTTTGAAAGAAAGGAAAATGCCTGCTCATAGAAAAGGCATTTATCATTTGTAGGACCTGAAATTGGTATTTGGAAAATGTTTACATTTGCTCTGTTTAATATTTTTTCAATTCTTTTCAATACAGGCACATATCCACAGAAACATTGCAATAAATTTTGATTATGGTAAATAAAACATATCTATTTAAAGTATATAAGGATCATTTTGTTCTTATGAAATGCATTAAATCCTTGCTCATAAGAACACTGCAAACAGCTGTTCAGCTGGCACCTTGGGCAGATCATCAATATATATGCTGCAGATGACACACTATAAACATTGTGAAGCTTAAAAACCATTCAGAGAAACTGCATATAAGGATTGCTTGTTGTGATGGAGGCAGACACAGAGCTGGAAACCTGAAGCACCTGCAAAAATTCGAAGGTTTCTATATTCACCTATTCCACCAGGTAGGAATGCTTACTGGGTGGAAATCTGGATTGATAACACTGTATGAGTTTGGAACATGGTTGCCTAAAACAAAGTCATTGTTTAGTAACACCGTTTCATACACTTCACTTTTCCATCCATGGAAATTATTTACCATTTTCATAGGCTTCTCCTGTTGAATTCCACACATTTGCTTCCAAAGGCAAACATAAACTCTTAGCTTCCCTCTGAGTGGATCGTTGTATAATATTGCAGCCAGAAGTAAGAGCAAAGCATATTATCACCAAGAATTCTGTGAATCTGCCTTGTGATTGTAAACTGAGGCAGCCCTAAGGATACAGCAGCTGCATTTCTGCTTTACGAGTGCAGGAATGTGATGGCTTGGGTGTTCCCTGTCCCACCCACACACAGTTTGGAAATCACCCAGACTAGACTCAGCCGGCTCTGGAAATTAAATGAAGCTTATATTTACAGCTTAGCACAATATACAAGTAGATATTTACAGTATATACAGTTATATACATTGGCTACTGGAATGGGCTGCCCAGGGAGGTGGTGGAGTCGCCGTCCCTGGAGCTGTTCAAGGCAGGATTGGATGTGGCACTTGGTGCCATGGTCTAGCCTTGAGTTCTGTGGTAATGGGTTGGACTTGATGATCTATGAGGTCTCTTCCAACCTTGGTGATGCTGTGATACTGTGATATACAGAAATACACAAGGTAAAAGGTAATATGGAAATGCAACACCCCTCCCAGACACCTGAGTCCTCAGAAGGGGCCCTCAACCACCCTTCCACCTTCCCCCCACCGCTCTCTACCTTACCCAAGGAAGATTGGAGGATCGGCCAGGGGGGTTGGCAAGCAGGTGGATTAATCAGAGAGCTGGCAGGTTAGAGAGAGAAATGCAGCCTGCAGCCTGCAGCCTGGACAGAGAGCAACTCCCTTATCTGTTTGGATTCTTGTTCTTATATGTCTCAGTAAGTCTATGAGTGAAGTAGACATCACCACTGTGTCTCTCACAGTGGTTCTTCTCACCAAAACATTCTAGCTAGCGCAATCCATCCTCATCTATTTCACTCAGAGTATTGCTACTAGCAAAGGTAGAAGACTCTTTGGAGAGTTGAGTCAATTTTGTAATGTTCATAGTACCCAGTGCCACAAAGAAAAGTATCCAAGCAAAGCCTTCCCCCAACCCTTCACTGAAAAAACAACAACAACAACAAAATGTTGCTATATCTTTGTGCAGATAAACCCAGCCTCCCACCTCAGATCTGGAAACAATCTTTGACAGAAATGATGCTAAGCAGAAAGCTTAATCAGTAAATATTGAAATCAGCAGAACTGAATAATAATGTGCAATCTGGAGACTTGATGAAATTATTAGTGATACTTTCTGGCAGGTACAAGAATTCAGAATGGTGATGGTCCAACTATGAATAAGAATACAAGAAGAAAATGTTTTACAAAACATTTCAACTTGTGAATGTTAAAGAATGTCAGCAAGAACTCTAGATTTAAAACTCCAACTAAATTGAAGAGGTTTATAAATAGAAAATTAAGGGGTCTTGGTGAAAGCCCTATTTAGATTAAAAAGCACACAGAACTTTAAAAAGAAAGACTATTTAAGTTTGAGGGAATACATTGAGAAGGAAAAGGACTACATTTGTGATAGTGACTACAAAGAAAGGAGGATAAGCATCAGTTTAATACCATTGGTTGGGTCTCATAATTCAGTGCTGACTTCCTGCTTCTCTAAAGGAATTGGACCTAAAACTACTTCACTGACAACTGCCTCTCTGTCTTTCAAAAACTGAAATACCACTACACAGAGTGAAAAATAATAATAAGGAAGGCAGAACAATGTTTTCTGATTAAGACAAACACTTCCTACATATTTATTATTCCAAAACCATTTCTACCAGTAGTTATTGACTATTTTTGTAAAACAGAGACAGTAATGAAGAGCAATGAAGTAGATAGGTGATATGTGGTTTTGTAGAGGGAAAATAAGCAAAAAAGTGAAATAACATTCCTTTGCCTGTCCCTGAACATCTCCCTTACCACAACACTTCCCATTATTGTAGCTAAACCTCGGCCTGCCTCAGTGACTGCATCCTTCCAGTGATTACATACAGACCTACTCATTAAATAATTTATTGTTCTAGCCTTTTACTCTTCTACCATTACCATACAAACATGCTTTAATACCACAAAGTACAAAAAGTCCTCGCCAATACAAGCACTCTCTAATGGCTGTCTTACCGCCCTTTCTCCTCATTGCTTACTGAATTTGTTGTTCATAACACAGGCTAGATTTCCTGATGATCTATACCATATTAGGTGCTTTCCAGTGTACCTTCTGGGCTTATTAACTTAGTTCTAGACAAGGTCTGTGTCTGGATTGGGCTGCAGACAAGATTTTGTAGAGCATTATAACCGCTAAAGAATAACCACTCAAGCTTGTTAAAAACACAAACATTTTGTATCACATCTCTTCAGACTCAACATACAGGAGACAATCAAGATAACAGCAGATCTCTAGACAAACTGACACATTCTATGGTATATTACAATAGCATGAAAAGTGAATAATGTGTCATATACAACAAACTTCATGTACATAGTATATTTTCATCATGTTATGATTGACAGTGTAATGTGCTAAGAGAGTGTTGCTAGCACATGCACACACACAAAAGACTTTGTGATTTCCCAGTGATAGTGGGATTTAATAAAAGAAGCACGATCTTTGCAAGGGGTACACAGATGATGGAGGTGGCAAAACCTATGAAACGTGTATTTGACTACTGAGTGTATTTTCTAGACAAATAGACCACATCATGATGCTCGATCCCCTTATCTGTTACAGATGACCCTCTAATATATATGAATGTCTTGAGCTTCACATACTTGCCTATTTGTCCAGCTGCAAATCTAAACCTATGATTTTAATTATAAAGAAATGTTGTAGCACAGATAACTTTGGAGACAGACATAGGGTAGTGTTACAATGCAGTAATTACATTTCAAAGGGAACCTTTTAGTGTCAGTGACAGTGTTAATCAATAATGAAGATGTGAGGATGAGTAACAAAACCAGCCAAATTAGTTTCATAGCTTGTTGCTAATATTGATGAGTCAATTACCTGTGAAAAGTGAAAGCATTTTGAAAACGTTTTTGAATATGCTTTCATCACTTAATTTTTAATGTAATATGAATGTAAAACATCACTTTAGAGAAGAATGTGTGAAAGAGTCATAGCTGAAAGAGGACTTTCACTACCATGCTTCTTTTTTTTTTCTTTTTGTATTCTAAAGATTTTTTTTAATACTCCAGGATCAGCACCTTCAAGAACAGTGGTAAGGATGGGTTTCATCAAAGGCAACTAATAATTTGAAAAATCAAACACCACGTTTCTATGTTGTGGTAGGCCTGATAGGCCCAAAATAGGCTTACACATGTCCTGCCTTGCCTAGGCATGCTTTTCTGCTCCACCACAGAGGCAAGTGCAGGAAATGGGACACAAAAGAACCTGAAATCACTGCGTCTGGCCTGCCCAGGGTCCTGTGGTGTAAGGTACACACACTTAGCTTGTGCCTGCCTAGCGCAGGGCCCATGCTTTTCCCAAATTAGGGAAAAGTGAGCCTGTGGCTTTGCCTATTATGGTAAGGTTTGGCTAACTGCCATCCTGATTGACTAATCTTGTGTCCAAAGGGCAATTAATCTCGGCCCACATTGATAAAAGGAGATACACAGGTGAACAACCTGCTTTTGCTTCAGTGCTTTGCTTCCCTGCTCTTTGCTGTGCTCTCTCTGCTGTGCTCAGCCCTGCTGCTATTGCACACTGCCTTATTGCTTGCCTGGTAAACTCCACTGCCGTCAGTTACCTGCACATTATTGACCTGTGTGTCCAGCATGACATCATGCTGAGACTGCATGACATCCTGCCTTCTGCACCTGAAGGTTCTCCTTAGAATTCCTGGACATAACAGATCGTCCAGAAGCAGACAGGAGACAAGGTGAGAGATTGTCTGCACCTTTCCCCAGAAGCCGGGAAGATTCAAGTCTCAAACTCCAACAAGACAGAGTCCCCTGAGAGTATTTGGGCACTGTCTGGACTGTGGCTAGCCCCCACGAGGGTAATAATAATAATCTGTGAGTAAATGCTTAAATGCCTCTTTGTAATCCTTCATTACCTTCTGCATAGAGTAGAAAGAGCCTGAGCCCATCTACTGGGCAAGCGGCATATTGACCACCAGCAGCATTTGACCACAGAACCTTCTCTTCCAGTTTAATTAAATGTTTATATATTTTGCTGGTTATTCCTAGGTCTAGATATTATCCATAGAATGCTTCCATGACCATGTAAGAAACAAAATATTATTAAAATTAATGGTCAGGGGTGGCAAGAGTTCTGAATAGCAAAATTAATAAACAATATTAATTTTGGAAAATATCATCTCGCATCCATTAGTTTCCCCTCTGCAACATTCTACCAAAGTTACATTTCATGTTCTGACAGTCATAACAAAATTATGAATGTAGAGTTCCAAGTAGCAATATTACCACACCCTGTGATACTGAAAAGTGCAGACTAACAATAACTTCTGGTATTACTGACCTTCATTTACATATTTCATAGGGCAGACATCGTAGAACCAGCAGCCTGGTCACTGAAAAATATCCAGAAGTGTGAAACAGCTGCCAAGACATCAGTGTTACGGATATCAGTCTTTGAAGAGTTTTGCAACAGGCTTGCTGAGTAAAAGTCAGAACATACTGATAAAATAAAGAAAACCAAAAAAGTTCCCATGGAGACATGCCTAGATCTTATAAGGAATATATGCACAGTACAGTAAGAGGTACTGATTTATATTTCTGAAAGTGCCTTAGTGTGAGGCATAAACATATGAAAACAAAATTGCATTGCATTAAATTTCAGAGAAAAGAGCATATATTGATCATCTAAGAGCATAATGTTGAATAAAGCTTTCTCTGAGATTAAACTTGTTCAAAACTTAAAAAGGGAAACTGCAGATGTAAGGTGTCATGGATAGTATCAAAAACTGAAATACCTAAAAATCAATTGCTGTCATGTTCATGTGGGTTGCCCTCTTAGGAAGGTCAGGCAGCTACTTCAAATATCAGGGCATTTGCTGCTGCACACATGACTCATCTACTACCTTAGAATACAGAAATAGATAATTTTATGAATGAAAACAGATTCACACTGGAAGTACAGAAATAATGTGTGCTTGCTTACTTTCAAAGCACGGAGAATATCAAATTATCTAGAAGTTCCATGTTCACCATCTGGAATCTCCTTTCAATATGCCCTCCTCTGATTTTTTTCCTTTTAACTCAGGACTATAGTCTCATAACTTCATAGCCTCACTAATATGTTACTGCCTTTTGTTTTGAAAGAGATAAATTAAATTTAGACTGAGATCCAGCAAGCCAGAGCCTTGCCAACTGAACCAAGCAGTGAGGCAAGGCTGTGAGGTCATCTTACCCCAGATCCACAGGGGACAGCGGTTGCTCTGGCAGGCAACCTTCTCAAAGGGCAATATGGTTCAGGGCCCTTGCACAGATATCTGAGGGCAGAATTTAGCCATGTCAGGACTAACTACTAACAGTAGTAGTTAGTAAGCACTGCACAGGGAAACAAGCACAATAGAGCTTCTTCAGGTGGAGCAGGGGTGTCTGCACAGAGGCCAACTTCCTCCCAACACCCAGACATAGATTTGCTGCTGCTGTACTTCTTTGTGACTCCAATGAAACTTTCCAAGAAGTTTTGCTTTACAGTCTTGTTTGGTTTTTATTCCTAGTCCTTGCAATGATTTTTTTCATTCTTTAGAATTACAGGGTTGATATACAGAAATTTCTATCTGGTTGGTTGGTTAATATAAAGACTTCCACTAAGGAAACAGACAATCCTCTTCCTAAATTAGTAGGCTTAATAAAGTTGTTATTCATCACTAATAGCTTCTTAATACCACACAGTCTCCAGGGATTAAGAGAAAATCAGCTCTTCCACAGAACAGAGGCAGCTGAAGAATTTGAGATACTACAATTATATGCAGTAGTTTTAAATAGATGGAATAATCTGAGCTTTGGATATATTTTCCAGGAGTATTGAATACTTAATAGTGGTTAGTGTCTTCAGTCAAACAAGGAAAATGCAAGAAAATATCAACAATTTACATTTTTAAACACTCTGCATGTAAGACAAGACTTCTACCAAACAGTCCGATGCTCGGTTAGAACACACTCCAGATGCACTATGTGGTTCAGTTTTGAGAAAAATAGGAATATGACAGAGAAGAAATGACAAGGCACTGTAAGATTTTCAAGATGTATGTGATGAATATAGAACTATCAGATGGAAAAGGACCCTTTCCAGAGAGAAATGACGCCTTGATGAATAACTGTCTCCCTACTCTTCAGATTTGCACAACAGCATATATTCTTACAAATGTGGAAATCTAGAAATGTTGGCATCTTATGTAAGTTGGCTTTCTTATCTTACAGCCACTTGGAAGCTAAATTAAGTCAAACTGTTGTAGGAAAATTACTTCAGCTTTCCACTACACAACAGAATGCAGACCTTTCCATTACTCTAAATACTACAACACACAGATACAGAGATGAAATGTGTAAAGCTGAAAAAAGCACCAATAGATATTGAATTTAAATATAGCATAGAAGGAATAAACATAAATTTTGTGGCATCAATTGTATAAACTAGTACCAGCTACTTCTACAGCTCAGCATAAGAACAGTAGTCGTAAAATTCAAGGCCTGCTTCCCATCTGTATGGTTGATCTCAGATACTCAGCAGATACTCTGTGCATCATCTCTGGCTGTTTCATTAGTTACTGTCGTGGGTTTCCTTGAATCTGCCAGTGAGTATTTGATGCCACACTAATGCCACACCAGCTTTAAAATTAAAGTGCCTGCTGAAGCAAAATGTCATGGGGCTTGTGGTTCAGATCGCAACATAAGAGACTTCCTGTTTCTGCTTGCTGCTTCTAGTTTCTGGGTCTTTTTGGGGGGTTGGTTGTTTGTCCCACTGGGCTGATTGCAGGCTTTGGGGGCAGAGGGAGGGGAGGTGTCATTTTATTGCTGCCTTCTGTTGCTGCTTAGTCCAAGGTAAGTGCACCATTTCATTGAACTCCTTATCTCGAAACAGGCTTTTTCCACCACCACCCTTTTGTTTTCCTTTTTTTTTTTTTTTTCCCCTGGGTGTTACTTTTCCTCCTGTCCTCCTTGGGGAAGGCTTGCTTGTGAGAGCAGACTGTCTTAAACCAGTGTGGTCACTTTCTGACTCATTTTGTGTTTGGGATGGCAGACTTTGGAAAGGATGTTCTGACATAGCAGAGGATTTAATTTCTAGAGTGCAGTCTGAAAATTAAATAAAAAATAGTCCTGTTTACTAATAGTATACAATAACAAAAAACAAATGAAGCTTCACAGTCACCTTAGTCTTTTCCCAGAGCCCATATAGAGACACTTGCATCTCTAGAACGTGGATGAACTCATGTAGGATCTAATTATAATAGTAATTAGTCATCTTGGAGGGAAATAACTTCAAATTCCAATACATCTCCTTGGGCAGATTCCAATTTATTCAATGGAAAAATGGAGGAGGAAAACATATTCATAACTTGTGGGATTTCTAAATTCATTGCTGCTTATCAGAACTCTAGACACATTTCACAGAATGATAGAATGGTAAAGGTTGGAAAAGACCTCTAGAGATACAGTTCAAGCCCCCTGCCAAAGCAGTATCATGTAGGGCAGGCCACACAGGAATGTATCTAGGAGGGTTTTGAAAGTCTCTAGAGAAGGAGACTCCACAACCTCTCTGGGCAGGCTGTTCTAGTGCTCTGTCATCCTCAGAGTAAAGACTTTTTGAACACTGAGGTGGAACTTTCTTTGTTCCAGTTTGTGTCCATTGCTCCTTGTGCTATCACAGAGCACTACCAAAAAGCGACTGGCCCCCACTGGGTGAACAGCAATGTAGTCTGCTCACAAATTTTCTTCTTTTACATGAATTATTGCAACAAAAAAAATATTTACCAATCTATGTTATCAGAGCAAACAAAGCAAACAAAAAAATGTTAAAAGTGTTTTCTACTTAGGTTAAGGTATTTTTACTCTGCTTATGAAATGATTGTTTACTGCACATAGTTGTTTGTTTAGCTCCAATTGTAAAAAATGTTTCCAAAAGTACACATACAAGAAGTGCATTTTGTTCTGCTTGGAAAGTAATTGTCAAATTTGGTCCTGGATGACATTTTCACATATTTGCTCCAGGTTAAACCTCATTTACATTTCACAGTAAAATATCTCTTTCTGCCTATGAAAATCAGTCTCTGCCATTGAAGAAGACACCAAGTCAGCTGAGAAAATGTTGTTTTTTTTAATTACTTGATATAGGTGCCCTGATTTTTTTATGTGTACAGTGATATTTCTTCAAGCTCACAATGCTGGTTGTATTGCTGCTTTCTATGTAATTGTTATTTTCAGCGTAGTCATGAATTTAACACTTCTGACATGAGCTTCAGTGTCAGTCTGCACTGGCAGTCCGACATTGTGCTGACACATTTGAATGTTCTATTGAAGCATAAAATCAAAAGGAGAAAGCTAGCCTGTCACAAGGGAAAAAGCCACATCTGGGGCAAATGTGGCTGGGCTGGAGGGCAGAAGGGCTCTGCAGCAGGACCTCGACCGCCTGGACAGATGGGCAGAGTCCAATGGGATGGCATTCAATGGCTCCAAGTGCAGGGTGCTGCACTTTGGCCACAACAACCCCATGCAGAGATACAGGCTGGGGTCGGAGTGGCTGGAGAGCAGCCAGACAGAGAGGGATCTGGGGGTGCTGATTGATACCCGCCTGAACATGAGCCAGCAGTGTGCCCAGGTGGCCAAGAGAGCCAATGGCATCCTGGCCTGCATCAGGAATGGTGTGGCCAGCAGGAGCAGGGAGGTCATTCTGCCCCTGTACTCTGCACTGGTTAGACCACACCTTGAGTACTGTGTCCAGTTCTGGGCCCCCCAGTTTAAGAGGGACATTGAGATGCTTGAACGTGTCCAGAGAAGGGCAACGAGGCTGGTGAGAGGCCTCGAGCACAGCCCTACGAGGAGAGGCTGAGGGAGCTGGGATTGTTTAGCCTGGAGAAGAGGAGGCTCAGGGGAGACCTTATTGCTGTCTACAACTACCTGAGGGGTGGTTGTAGCCAGGAGGAGGTTGCTCTCTTCTCTCAGGCAGCCAGCACCAGAACAAGAGGACACAGCCTCAGGCTGCGCCAGGGGAAGTTTAGGCTTGAGGTGAGGAGAAAGTTCTTCACTGAGAGAGTCATTGGCTACTGGAATGGGCTGCCCAGGGAGGTGGTGGAGTCGCCGTCCCTGGAGCTGTTCAAGGCAGGATTGGACGTGGCACTTGGTGCCATGGTCTAGCCTTGAGCTCTGTGGTAAAGGGTTGGACTTGATGATCTGTGAGGTCTCTTCCAACCTTGGTGATACTGTGATACTGTGAATATTAAGGGAAGATAACAGCAGCTCCATAAGCTGTTCCTCAATTTCCCTTGATGAGGTTCCTCTACCAGTGTAAAGATGAAATATAGGATCTGATGCAAGAGTCATTCAAGTGTTAAACAGCATTAGGTTTTGTGTGATAAACAATGTACTTGTTCCCTTCCTTGTTTGAAGCAGTGAAAAGCCAATGCCTTTTGTAACTGTGTGATTGTAAAATTCTGAGAAATTAATTTACTGCTTCATAACCCCTACAGTTTCAAAGGATAAACAAAGTAGAGTAAAATTATCAGAGGATGTTCATACTTTCATATGAATTGGCATTATCAAAAAAATCATAAGTAGCATACAATTAGTTCCTGTACAATGTGTGTATGTGTGGAAATTACCTATTCTGTCTTCCTATCATTAAATACATTTGACTTTTAAATAGTCTCCCCAAAGAAGTTGTTAAAATGCTGTGTATTCACTTAAAACAAAACTAATACATTGAGGACACAGCCAAGAGAGAACCTCAATCATCTACTACATCTATTCCATCTCAAACAACTAAAAAGCAAACCAAAACTGGCAGATACTTGTTAGAGGTAATGCAAGATGTAATGCTGACAAATACCCAGTGTTAGATTCAGTCAAAAATATTGAGCCTGACAAGAATTTTAGGAATGAGGTCCCACAAAGGAAGACTTGACATACTGTCAGGTGCTCAGGAGAGTAGTACAGTGGGAGAGAATAAGGAGAAAATTTTGATTTTTAGGACTAGAACTGCAGTTGTTTTGTCAAAGACCTGACACAGCTTACTATTTTCCTTTTTAGACAAGGAATTTCTTTTGAAAAGAAGGAGGTGCTATGTTCTATCTCTAATAAAAATTGCCTAAATAATTGGGGCACCAACACAAGACCTTGGGGATTAAACTTGTCTTTTCTGACTGTTATGCTTGCTGCTGGAGGGGGAGATCAGTTAGGTAGTTAAGAATACGATTCATCTCCTCCTGAAATAATGCAGTGTGACCGCCAGGAATGGAGGCAGGAGTTAGGTACTTCAGTACTGAGGCCAGAGCAGTTTGAGGCAGGTGCAGAAGGAAAAAATGTAAGTGTTGTGATTAGGACATATAGAACTTTATAAACTACAGTTCACAATAAGCATTTTAGTTCTGAAAATTCCCAAAACTGTGACAAATAGCAATAGTTTCAGTCCTTGCAGCTCTCTCCTTCATTTCTGATGTGATGATAAACCTTGTTCATGGTTATCTGAGCTAGCCATAATGTTCAAAATTGTGCCATGGGACAGTATAAAGTTGGAAATGGAAAGATGGAGATAGAAAATTCCCTGAAAAGCTTGTAACTGAACCCCCTAGAGACCATTTTGCGGTAGGAATTTCATAGAATCCTAGACTATCAGGGGCTGGAAGGGACTTCAAAAGATCATCTGGTCCAGCCCCCTGCCAGAGCAGGATCACTTAGAACAGATCACATTTGAACATGAGCAGGATCACTAAGAACAGATCATATTTGAAGGCATGCAAACGGTTCTTGAATATCTCCGGAGAGGGAGACTCTACAACCTCCCTGGGCAGCCTGTTCCAGTGCTCCATCAATCTCACAGTGAAAAAAAAAAGGGGGGGATGGGGGGGAACAGAGGGGAGAGGAAAAGGCAATTATAAAACCATAGTAACTTTGTTGTACCTTGTAACTTTGAAGTTATTTTGCTGTGTTGAAACGGCAGGAGAAAAGGAGTGCAGATAATCAGGAAATATTAAGCATTATCTTTTATTTTGTTAAAGACAAAATCAGGTTTTCTCCCTTTCTTTCCATATACTTCCTTTTCTCCCATCTTCCTCTTTTCATCTTAATCCTTTTCCTCTCCATCTCTCTCCTTTCAGGACCGCATCCCCTTTCCCACCCCACACAGCATTTCCCCCTTTTTTTCCCCCAAACGTAGATCACCTGGATTCTGTGGAGTCTCCTCCCACCCCAGGTGTGACCACTTTGCCCTCCCTGCCCACTCCCCTATTTAACCGGCTCCAGCAAAGGCAGAAGCCCTAAGTCTTGCCCGTTTGGGCAGAGGGATCCCTTTCCTGTCATCACTGGTGAGTCCTTGTGGTGCACACTGGGTGAATGGTGAAGGGGATTCAAAGGCCGGGGGGCCTGGTGGCCCCCCGGTTAGGTAGGGACAGCCTCAATTGTCATTCCAATGTCACCTTTTGGCTGGGCCTCTGTACTTAAGCTGAGCTCCTCTATGTTTAGCTGCTATGGGAATGACCTATTTTGTCTCAGTTTAGTATGAAACAAGGGTCTGACATGTAGGTGCAGATGGTAGATAAGAGAAATGGAAGAGTGAATGGAAGGAATGTGGGTGTAGGACTGATGTAATCAATGTAATTAGTATGCATGGGTAATCAAGGGTGTGATCTGAGGACTATCTGTAGATTGCCATGTGAATAGAACTCACTTGTACAACTGTAAAAATGACAGGAATACATCTGTGAAACATTTTGAGAAGCATTGCATTAGCATGGAGGAAATGTCAGAATCCCTAACAAGGAAAATGGAGTAAAACTCAAACCTCGTTGACACTCTTTTATGTCAGAGTGGCTAAAACTCTGTCTTGTTTTGCAACCAAGATAAAACTAGCTCTATTCAGTGCAAGGCGAAATCCTGACCACATTAAGCCAGGTCAGGGCACTAGATGACTATGATGCAGTTCAGGATTTTACTTTATTAATCTGCTTTACAGCCAGAGGTTTTTACAAACTGGTGTCTCAAGCCATGTGTGCATCTGCTTCAAACTGTACTAACTTTCAAGTGGCCTAAGCAATCTCATATCACACCATTAGAACTGCAGGCTGTAATTCTTCAGGTGTTCTGTGTGTTGATTGGGTAAAGCAAGCCTACGGTTTCACGAAATAGGCTCAAGCTTGCATAACTGTCATTCTGTTTGGCTGTTCTGTGTTCAAAGGCCCCTTAGTCTCAGGCTGTATTGATGAAGAGTTGAGCAGGTAATGCACTGGGCTCTGCTGTTGTATCTGTGCTTGCTGCTTGCCTGCTGCCATTGCTTGCTGCCTCAGTGCATCCTGTTTGCCTGGAAACTGCCTGCCCCAAGCTTATCAGGAACAGGCTCTAAATGGCTCCATGCCATCGGCCTGCATAGCCAGCGTGGCGTTGTGCTGAGACTGCACATCACAAGACATCCTGCCTACACCCGAAAGTCTCCTGCCAAGACAAGGAGCCCTGGATACAGCGGCTGACAAGACAGTGACAGAATTCCCTGAAAGTGTTTGATGTCTGAATCTGTAGCTAGTCCTGCGAGTCAGGAGATAATATTTTGTGAGTAAATATTTAAAGCCTCTTGTAATTCACCATTGCCTTCTGCCATAAGCAGAAAGGAGTTCCTTGAGTCCATCTAGTGGACGAGTGGTATAATTAACTGCAAGTGGTGTATTGACTGCAGGAACATTTTCTTCCAGTCCAATTGAGTTCAATTAAGGTTATTTTATTTCTAGTTATTTGTTCTAGATCCTATGTTATTATTTGTATAATGTTTACCAAACCATTGTTGGAGAACCTGATCATTATTAAAATTAGTGGTAGGGGGAGTAAGACTCCTGAATATTGAAAATTAATAAACAATATGAATGTTTTTTAAAATACCATCTTACATCAATTGATTACCCCTCCATTGCACTCATGTAGCGAGTGTGGGACTTTGCAAGTAGCAGAGAGACCCATTCTGAAAGGAGTATGTCCTCAGCCCGGCACAGCTGGATAGAGTCTTTCCAACAGAGCCACAAATGTGTCAGGAAGCACTTAAACTGATGAATTGTCAGTACTGGAGGAAACAAACTATCTTGTAAGAACACAGGGGCTAGGGAGAGCACTCTTTTCAAGCATTCATTTAATCTTGTTCAGATGTGATTTTTCACCATTTAAAGTATTGTTCTTTTTTAGCTTATGTATTTCCATTCAAGTAAAGACTAGTTTTAAATCATTGGTATCTTCTAACAATGACTTCAAAATGAGAGTAAGATTCATCTGTCCTAACTAAATGGCATTCAGTTAAACTACACTCCCTTTTGTACTCAATAGCAAGCTGTAAGCACTTCCTAATGGTCATCTCATCATGAGCCTTAATGATAAGTAAAATGAATTGCCTTACAAAGTCTCTAGGGAGACTGCTTCACACGTGATAGCTAACTTCTGCTATCTGAAATTGGGTGTTATGATTCCTTTACTTCTCATACTTCTAGTCTTTAGTAGTATTTTATATATGCATAAATATAATACCTACTTTTTTTGAAGACTGTGCTTGGTTATGTCCAATAAGTTACAGCATTATTAGACTAGTGATATCTTTTAAAGGAAAACCGAGCCTTTTGCCTCCTCAGTTGTACTCATTTTATTGGAGATGATTTTTCTTTTTTTAATTTGGAACACAAATTGATGTTTGGGGCAGCTGCTGTTCTTCAAACTACAAGCTGCGAACTTGTTTATGAAGAACAGAACAAAAACATTGTGTGAGTGCCAAAAGAAACATCTTTCAAAAGCTGGACCTTTGGACATGCTGACTTGCTTTTGTGGGGAATTATTTTTCAGTCTGTGTACAGGGCTGAATTTTATTGGTTAAGTGGGTTAATGTGCAAGATAAGATATACTATATAGTATCAGCTACTTTGGGCAATAAAGGACTCTGAGAGGTCTCTCTGAGATTCTACTCTATCTTGTAACAAAGGCTATTCTAATCTGCAACTGTGGTATTCTGCAATTGTGTTGTGAAGCAGCAACAGTTCATGCATTATCATTTGTTACACCATTTTTTTAATGGTCAACACTAATAACACTGTATTTTTGTGCAAAATGAATATCCAAAAGTAGAAACCAACCAAATTCATACAGTAAGTCTATAACTGCATGACTATTGTGGTACACATTAGATTCACATTTATTTAATATTATTATCATAGAATGGTCTAGGTTGGAAGGGACCTCAAGGATCATCCAGCTCCAACCCCCTGCCATAGGCAGGGGCACCTCCCACTAGAGTGTAGTGTTGTCTAATGCCAATGGCAATAATTACTGAGCTGAAGTGCAAGAAATAAATCAAAATTAGTATCAAACAGCACTTTGAAAGAACAGCAAGCTTTAAAAAGGCTCCATCATAACTATGTAAGTCTTAACTGAACCTCCCCGATCACTCAACCGTACAAAGATGCAATAATGTTTGCAAGTAAAGCTATTTTTTTTTGCCTTGTTAAATTTACATGTCATGGAATAGAGTACACACACAAAATGGTCATGTTTACTGTGAGCATATAATCCAAACAAGTTCTGACATTGGTAAAAACCTGTGAGCTGCAGCCATTTACTTCTTAAATGATTTTTCCTACCAAATGCACACGTAAGGCATTTTCCCAGAACTATCAGTAAAATGTCAATGTTGCTCTAGAGTCAGGCACACATTAATTCAACCACAAGAATAAGGAAAGTAGGGTGCCACAAAGACCAGATAAACAATTTGCTAGATGAACAGCGATAGGATTTTAGTTTGACACATGAATTCTAGAAGACTGTGAAGTCAAAAGAACTGCCTAGCACTGAATAAGAACATCACTGTGTGGCATGAGGCTTGAAGAGGCCTTTGCTAAACACAAAACAGATGATCACCTTTATATCAATTAAAGATAAAAAAGCAAAATAAAAATTAAAAACTAGAATATTGATGGTGGTCCCACTAAAGCCTGTAGGTAACTTACTATTGTCAAAAGACAGACCTGCATGGACGTGGCTTTTTTTCATTCACTTCCTATTCAAAGTACCAATAAGTCTATAAACACATTTGAATTTCACTAACAGTCCATGCTTATAGGATGTTTGAGTGAAATGAGACATTGTCTAACTGAATTTTCACCAAAATGTAGGGGGGAGTAAAGTCAACGTATGTAAGTCAAAACAAATTTGAGGCTTGATCTGTAAAGACAATAGTGCTTCCTTCTGTTACAAAAGTCTGTTCCAATAGTTCAGTAAAGTTACTCATTGGTCTTATCTGTATCATTAAGGTAAATATATATTTACTAATTCAGCTTCAGATCTGTGCTGTAAATTCAGCCATTAGAATAGTCATAAAAATGAAAGCAAGTTCCTGTGCTTCACCTCTGCAGTTTGAAAGATCATGGAAGCCCTATCTAGTTTCCTTTACCAAGAAATTAGCCCAAGGTTAACCTCGTGAAGTGTTATGCCCTGGAAAGAACTATGAATGGAAAGGATAATTGCTTCAGGAAGAGTGTGGTCCAGTTTGAGTTTTGGTAATGTAAATGTAGTGCATCTAGTGATTGAATTCTCATCTTGGTTTTCAGAAGCACTTATAGACAAGCCAGCAAGACAGTAACTGCTGGCTTGATAAACTGCAAGAAACATATTTATGTGTATCTGTGTTCTGAGCACTATTTAAAAGGCTTTTGCACAACAAATAAAAACAAAAAACTACTCTGTTATCCTCAAAAAAGGTTTCTTCCGTACTAAAAACTTGTCTTCCTGTGAAAGAATAAGAACAGAAGATTGTTTAACATGGAAGAATAGGGAAGATATGTTAGACTTCTGCATATTTTGAATAGATACATTTGATTTATCTGTCAGATGGCTAATATCACAGTAGATTACAGAGCACAACAATAAAAGATACGTAGCAATCAAACAGCTTTTGAAGAGGTAAAGGTTAGTTCCTCATGAAGTGGCATCAATAAAGCCAGACTATAAAACAAAGAGGTAAACTCTACAAGAGCATGGTGGTAGGCCTGGTTTGCCCTGACATGTTCTCCTGTTTCTCCTTCTGTGCCAGGGGAAGCAACCATGGGAGAAGAGAGTGAAAGCCCTGGCTTTGCCTGGTATGGTGGAGCCTGGCAAAGTGCCATTCTGAGTCCAATGCCCCATTAGCCTTGAGCTGGATATTGATAAAAGGGATAAGCAGGTAACACAGGGTCTGCTGCAGCCTCATTTGCATCCTGAACTTGCCTGGAGAGCTTACCAGGAGCAGGCTCTAAATGCCTGCAGGTGATCAGCCTGCAGAGGCAGCGTGACATTGTGCCAAGACTGCACACCGCATTGCATCCTGCCTGCCCCTCTGCAAGTCTCCTGTCAAGACAGGAAGTCCTGGAGATACACAGATCATCCAGAGGAACCAGGTGAGAGACTATGCTATAGGCTCCTAGGTTCCTGAGAACTGTGCCTCGGAAACTCCAACAGCAGCCCCTCCATGTGCTTTGGCTGCTGTCTGATTTATACTTTGTGAGTAAATACTTGAAGCCTCTTACTGTATAATATTTGTGTTTGTCACTTTAAGAAAGAAGTGTTCTAGTTTTGCCTGTTCCCTGCATGTATAAATTTCCAAATTGTGTGTTTTGAACCTTGTGAATAAGTTTTCTGGTGAGTTTTAATGTTAATAAACAATTTTCATAGTTACTAACAATCATTGCCTGGATATCAAAATTAATACAGATTATTAATTTTGCATCACCTGTCACAAAGAGATATTTGATGACATGAACATTATGAAGAAAGGAAATGTTTTCAGTGCTAGAAAAGTAATTTCAGAGGAGAAACTGATTTGATTTGAAATCTCAGAGCATGAATCCTCATATTGCACATTATGCTGCTGTTTCCTTAAGAAAATTATCCTTTGGGCTAATGGAAAAAGAAAGTTCATTGCAAAGGTAGGAAATATGACAGTGGCAAACACTGGTTGGACATTTGAGAAAAGAATGGAAAACCTCTATAGACTATCAAGAATAACAACCTTTCATTCAACAAAGCCTCAGAAGGATTTGAAGCTGTCATTTTGCCAGATGAAAGTGATGTATTCCTCTAAGGGAAGAAATACAGAAGTAGTCATGGAAGAAAGATTGCTATGAGTATCTTGTAAATATAAATATATACAGAGTCATCTCAATTATCCAAATCACTAGCTAGCCAGACTCCCAATTACTAAAAATAAAATATGCTCCCTGAAGCCTGAAGAGCCAACTGAGGAGCAGGGAGAAAGAACATTTCTGAATTTAAGAGCAGGATATTATGCAGATGTTTCAAAGTAGGTTTTGGTATCCTTTATTCTCCTGCGTCATGAAGAATTTTGATTTTACTCTGTAAGAAGCAAGGCATTGTGTAAAAATGCATGTCAATCATTATAAAAATGAAATGTGGGCTGTTTCTAGGATGTTTGTCGTACCTGACGTTACTGGAATGTTTTGCCATAATGGGTAGGTTGGTCACCACATCTCCCCAAAGGCCGTGATTGCTGTCATCAGAAGTTATCCAGGTTTGAAGAAGCCTAGCTGTACACAACAGATAAGAAAAAGCTGGGCTTTTTCTCCCAATGCTTACTGAGGTGCAAAGTTGAAATCTATGGAGAGTTTTTATGCAATGAAAACATTGACTCTATGAGGTAAAAATCACTATAATACCATGTGCTGCAAAACACTGAAAAGGAAGAGTGAGAGACACAAAAGAAGAGCAAAATAACTAAGCACTTAGGAATTATAATTATTTTATTTTGTATAAATACTTCAGTCCTGTGGACACAAAGGGAACTGTCCACAGGTGCACATATGGAGAAAAATCCTATAGAGCCCAAGTGTGGCAGAATTGATAAATATAAGAGGGAAAAAAAAAACCCATGATAGTGGCATAGAAATGATGTATGTTTTCTAATCAACCTTGATCCAAGGTTGGTTAAGTTTATTTGAGTATAGCAAGGAGGATTTTGCTGACAGGTTAAACTCCATTTCAAAACTGATAGGCTGCATAATACGATACATCAAGTAGCACTGTGTTTATGCATTTAAAATGTCGACTTGCATCCAGTGGTGGTCCAGAATGAATAAATATCACAAAGCACTCTATCATTAAGCAACAATAATATTTGAAGGAGGGACCAACTCCTTTTTCATCCACTGGGTGTAGTGGAAGTTCCAGATTTAGCCTCAAACACCTCTTCCTCAAATAAAGGCGAGAGAGCAGGCAGGTCTGTCCGCATGTTGTACAAGCTCTGAAACATATGAGTTTTACAGAAAAATGAAATTACCATTTCAGCAGATTAACTTTCCTATTTCCTGTAGCTTTTCTCCTAAAGACTGTGCTTTCCAATAAGCTGGAGCTTTATATGTATTTACTTTTGATGATTGTAAATCTGTAACCAAAACTCAGACTACATTTTCTGTTAGGGGCTATAAGGAGCCCATATCTGCTTTACTTTAAACACATCACTAATCGATACCTCTCAGCAAATTAACTAGTTAAATCCTTAAAATCTATTGCATGCCTTTTTTAGTATCTCCTTTTTCTTCACATATCAAAAACTCTGAAAGGAAAGAAATATATCACAGTTCAGACAAGAATGGAAACAAAAAGAGAAAAGACAGTAGCAGCCTTGAAAGTCTTCCATTACGGTTTCTGAAGTATCATAAGCTCTTCAAACATTTTTTCTCTCTGTCAGCTTGCAGACAGTGACTCAGAGACCATTATGGCTGGTACCTACATAGGTAGGTTGTTTCCAACCACAGACACTGGCAAAGATGGAAGAATAAGAATGATACAGTAAAAGTAGACACCTAGTTAAATAAAAACTTGAAGCATCAGCAACAGATGTTCTTTCATTCTCAGAGAAAAAAAAAAAAAAGAAGAAATGGTGTTGCACTGGAAACATCTGAAAAAAAAATGTTGATTCCATTCTAGTATTCCAGTTACAGCAGCCAGACAAATTCTGATCTCAAAGTCAAAACCTACTGAAGGTACAAGTGGCATAAAGAAAAACTCTCATCTACTTCTAATGTTTTACATAATGCAGAAGTTTGAAGTAATTCTGAAATTAAAGTACAAGCGTCATTGTAATAAAGCAGTTCCAGAATCACTGGGTGACAGGCAATTCACATAAGGGACTTGCACTTCAGAAGAACAAAAGGACATGATACTTACTAAAATTGATCTCTAGTAGACAATATTTGTTTAACAGTGGTACCTTCATTAGAGCATATAATGAAAAGATCACAGATGTTTCTAATTAGATTGAGAGTACAAGTCTAAATAGATCAAAATTAACTAAGTATCCACTGCGATGTTCTAAGTTAAAAAGAGGTAATCCTAGACTTACAATGAAATGTCCAAAACAAAGAAGCAACCAGAGAAGTCGGTAGTAAGAACTGTAGAGAGGCAAATGTGATAAACATTTTTTTAAAAATATTAACTTAGTTCTTTCTGATGAAACAATAAGGGGAAAAATAATCCTCTCACCTGTTTGTGGTTTTTTTCAGTCAACATATCTTACATTCTTGTGTTGTTCTAGATTTGAAAATGTGAAAGAAACCTAACTTGAGAAGTAATTAATTAACCTTTTCCTAACTAGAAGCTACAGTCAAGCAAAGCCTTAATTAAAGGGTTACACAAGGTCAGATGCTCCTTGCTATGTTTCCTGGATTCTTCTCTGGGAGAAGTAAAATGATTAAAATTCTTGCAAGCAAAGATATGTCCAAGTCCCTGGAGTATTACATATGAGTAGCTTGAACTTACATATCCAAACACAACTATTTTTCAGGCTTTACTCCTTTTTACTTTCAAAATGTCCTTCTACTTTCATTAAAGATCAGTTTTAAAATCAGGTTATGTTACTATTAGCCTTTCAAAATAATGCTATAAAACATACACAAATTTATAAATCTGGGAGAGTTGAATTTGAAGGATTTTTTAGGAGTATATATGTGCTTTGTGGCAGATGTGTTTACAGTCTCCTATGTCTTTCTTTTTGAGCTTGAGTGAATACAGAGCCAAATCAAACATTCCCTCAGCTTCTGCATTTCATTTGCTGTCTTGTAAAAAATCCAATAGTTTGCTCATTTCACCTCACTTTGAATTAAAACTGTAACCGAATTCAAACCAAAGTGAACTTCTTTATAAATATTACTCTGACTATAAACTCAAGAATATTTCAATGGGTGGAATATTAGATCTAATGTTGACTTACTACTTCTTTGCTCTACTTCAGATGGAGATTTTTATTAAAATAAATCTGGATTATTTCTGAGTATAATTTTTAATTCACCACAAGAAGAATATCTAATGATATTGAGGGGTGGGCTTTGAAACACCTAAAATTACCTTAGTGTGAAAGATGGTTTGAAGGAAATGGGCCTTACTCTCCACATCCTGTAAAAATCTTGAGTTACTCTAATTGTACAAGTCAGATGTGGTGCTGAGCTACCAAAGTGTCTCTGGAAGTTCATTCTGTGAAGAAATACTTGCATTCCCTACCTCCTCTCATACTTGTTCTCAGAAGGCAGCCATGGGAAACATTTCTGCGACTGAGGCATTTTTGCACCTGAGGGACCGGTAACTAACAGGTCCACAGGGAGCAGCTATTTAGTGTAATCCTGCACCTGGATCCTCATCAAGCATGTCTTGGCAGATGGGAAATATCTAGGGATGGGAATGTATCAGACTGGAGTATGCAGCAGCAGCAGAGTAGAAGTATGTTTATACGTAGAATCATAGAATCGTAGAATGGTTTAGGTTGGAAGGGACCTCAAGGATCATCCAGCTCCAACCCCCTGCCATAGGCAGGGACACCTCCCACTAGAGCAGGTTGCTCAAGGCCTCATCCAGCCTGGCTTTAAACGCCTCCAGGGAGGAAGCATCCACAACCTCCCTGGGCAACCCATTCCAGTGCCTTACCACCCTCACTGTAAAGAACTTCCTCCTAACATCCAGTCTAAATCTCCCCTCTTCCAGCTTAAACCCATTCCCCCTCGTCCTAACATTACTAGACCTTGTAAATAGTCCCTCCCCAGCCTTCCTGTAGGCTCCCTTCAAATACTGGAAAGCCACTATAAGGTCTCCTCGAAGCCTTCTCTTCTCCAGGAGACATCAAGTAAGTCACAGTCCTGTTTTTGCATGCTTCTAAGGATGTGCAGCAAATACCTGTAAATATCATAGGGAACTTCAATAAGTGAGGAAAGACATCAGTGACACAACACAGTCTGAACAAGAAACAATTAAGAGGTTAGTTTTGTGGTTTGTGCTGAATATAAAATGAATCACAATGATAGAAATACTCTTTTTCACCTGAATGCATCTGTTTCACTGACTTCTTTGGTGATAAAAATATTTATTTCTAGAAACAACTTTCTTTGTCTTCTTTGGATATGAATTCCTAAGAATTCAAGGAATTCTTGAAAGGGTTTTAAGAAAGGGTCTAAATGCCATTAAACTCACTCATTTTTATTAGACTGCATTTAACGTTCACAAGACTCCACACATCTATCTCCCAATGTTACCAAACTATTTCATTTTACCAAATACAAATTATGTATTTTAAAGATGCCCTCTAATTAAGTCCTTATTTGGTAATCTCTGATTATTCTTACTGAGTAAATAAGGATAAATGATTTAATACAATCCACAATTAGGACATTTTAAATGCCTAGAATTCACTACCTCATCTGATTATGAAATTGTAGAGTTGGGAAGGAGATTCTTTATGTGATGTCTCCTATTCTGTCAAGATCTAGAGAGGAATTAGTTTAGAGATATTTGACCTTAGATGTTCTACATCATTATGGACAAAATTCTCTATCAAATGTAGCTCCTTTTCATTTATGCTATGAAGTACCTAATAATATGAGGTACATGACAATAATATTAAAAGCATAATAATCTGAACATCAGTTATGTTTTCCTCCATTTTGTCACAAATGGACACCATCAGTTTTCACCATGTCCGTGGTCTTTTCTGAAACGATGCAGCTGAAGTTATGATGTAAACCTTCAGCTTTAGCTGTCTGAACTTAGTCCTGTGAGTTCGTGTGAAGGTCTCTAGATGCACTTGTACTTGTGGAGAGAGTTCTGGCATTTCTGAAGGCTTTTTTCTTTATATTCCAAAATACAGAATGGACAATGTTAGCAGCATCAACAGAGACCCTCAGTGAAAAGACAAACATGGTAAGAAGCTGTATGTTGGCTATTTTTCTGTTTATTTTGGTAATGTGCTGAATCAGAACTAGGTGAAAGGACATACAGTGACATAGAAAGCAATTGCACTCCTTTTTTCCTTGAGAAAAAAGTGCCTCTAATCCCACAAGATCCAGAGCCTAGATTTCACTGCTGCACAGAAAAGGCTGAGGTAATGTATTTTGTTAAATCCACTCCCCGTAGACATGCTTATTGTGTTTACCCAAGAACTAAATCCTGGAATCAATATAATTTTCAAGCTGAAGAAAACAACTTCAGGTTATTTATGGATAATGACCCTCAGGAAAGCCAGGAAGACAATTTTCTTCCTCCTAAACACAACCCTCACATTTTCTACAGAAGCTGGAACTCCTCAAAGCCAAATATGCAGAAGTCATAAACCAGAAGAACAGTATGTGAGTGAACGATAAACATTTAGAACTAGTTCATGTATAGACCTACAGGGTAGAGACCTTTATATTCTCTCTCAAAACATTCACATTTACAACTACCTGGGGGAGGTGGTAGCCAGGTGGGGGTTGGTCTCTTCTCCCAGGCAACCAGCGATAGAACAAGAGGACACAGTCTCAAGTTATGCCGGGGGAAGTGTAGGCTGGATGTTAGGAGGAAGTTCTTCACAGAGAGAGTGATTTGCCATTGAAATGGGCTGCTCAGGGAGATGGTGGAGTCACCGTCCCTTGAGGGGTTCAAGAAAAGACTAGGCTGGATGTTAGGAGGAAGTTCTTCACAGAGAGAGTGATTGGCATTGGAATGGGCTGCTCAGGGAGATGGTGGAGTCACCGTCCCTTGAGGGGTTCAAGAAAAGACTGGATGAGGCACTTAGTGTCATGGTCTAGTTGACTGGCTAGGGCTGAGTGATAGGTTGGACTGGATGATCTTGGAAGTCTCTTCCAACCTGGTTGATTTTATGGTTCTATGATTCTTACAGAACATTATACAATCCATAGGTAAGAATAAATGTAGCATTGTGTATCAGAGCAGTTTATCTACTCTATGATGCTACAAAACAATAGTGGGAAACCACATATATCTCTTGGAATATTGAGAGGTCCTAAGTTTAACAGGGAAATGTTTAACAGAAGTAATACTACAGTACATGTTTGATGTCGTCAGATAATTATTAGAATTGTTGTTGTTTGTATATAACAGCCACCATAATTCCTTTTTCATTCTGCAGTGTTATCCATCAGTTCTTTTTCGCCTCATAGTGTCTGCTTTGCATATTCAAAAGCTTGGCCCTACTCCTACTCACTTTAGGTCAATGGGAATTTAATGACTGCCTTGAATAACAGGATCAAATCCATAATGGCTGTCAAACTAACAAAAACATCTAATGCCTTTAAGTGAAATGGATGACCTTCTAACTTGCCCTCATGAAAAATGAAGCTGCTGCTCTGATACACATACCAAACATGCTCATATCTTGAATTAGCCTACAATTTTGCTCTGTGTGGTATCAATCTTTTGTCACATTACAGCATTTTAAGTAGGCAATGTTGCAATCAATAGCATTAAACATCTTTCTTGGGAAGAAGTGCATTATGCAATAAATCTCAGCCAAGCTGATAGG
This sequence comes from Tricholaema leucomelas, assembly GCA_013400475.1. Classification (NCBI taxonomy): domain Eukaryota; kingdom Metazoa; phylum Chordata; class Aves; order Piciformes; family Lybiidae; genus Tricholaema lacrymosa; species Tricholaema leucomelas. The sequence goes on from WAAF01000430.1 coordinate 132,374, forward strand.
AGTGATGTTTAATCCTCACTCCTTCAGATACTCTGGACAAAATTTCAAAACCCAAGCCAAAAGTTAGGCAGAGTAGTACAAAATTCAGATGACCTTATTTTCAAGAGGGTTTAGTGATTACAGCCTTTGCTGAGCTCAGTGAGCAATGGGAATTGTATACTTAACACCTGACAGCCCTGAAAACAGCTACCTGGGTAAGGATTTAGGCCCTTAAATTTAGTTACACAAAATTGAATCTTACAGATCATTTTGCTGCAGTGGCATAATTCAAATGAGTAACATGCATTGACATATGCCTTCCACCTGTATACAAATAAAGAGATGATACCATATATCATTTCATTAATAATTCATACAGCATTGTGGATTCAGTAGTAGTCAATTACATGTATTGGACAATAGATGAGTGATAGCATATCTTATAGACAGCATGGTAGATAAACTTTTAAGATGACAAGTGATGTGTCAGCAATATCTAGTTCATTATGTGAGCTTGTCAAATATTAAGGGAAGTGGTGTGGTAAGATTTTTAAACCTCAAGCTCTTATTGCTGTACAAAACCACCAATGCCCAGATCTGACACATGCACAGCCTCCTTCTGCCTAGTCCTCTCCTGCCCTAAGGCAAACACCAGTAACAAGAACCAAAGAAATGTAGGAAAGCAGCTGTGTTTGCTGTATGTGGTGTACTGGTATCTAATGTCCAAAACCTTCCAGTAGGTCACTTAGACCTACTTTTATGCCACTTTTCACTGTGATTTCTGAGTACCTGAAAATATATAGAGTAGTGAAAGAGCAGCGCTGCTCAGTTAAAAATCCATACAGAAATATCTCATCTAATGCAGCTATCAATTACCAACTCGATATTCACATTGAGTGCAGGTTTGCAACCGTGATATGAAAGCTGCCGAATTCCAGTTAGTTCAAATAGCTCTCAGCTCAGTTTGACATGGGCCTATCCACAGACAGCATAAAACCTCTGAGATGTACAGGTCCAAAACAAAGCTCATGTCCCTCCTTTATATATGCCACAGACAGCTTTGCATGCAGAAGCTTCACAAGGCCTCAGTGGTGACAGATGAAATCCACTTACCTTTGCCTTTTCTTTCCCGTACTCAGTCAGCACAATCCAAAAGCAAGTAGAGAACAGATCAAGGGGAGTTTCTGAAAACTCTGTGGAAAAAAAACCCAACAAACCAAAAATCAAAAATCAATTTACAAACTATTTAGAAACTTCTCATCTAGATTCATTTCAAAATAAACCAACAGACAGACCAAGCAAACAGACAACACCAACCAAAACAAACCACCAAAACTCAGGCAGGTGGATAACTCTGTATATGAACACAGAAATGCATTTTTACTTATCTTACAGATACAGAACTGTAAAGTGTTTCATATGAACTAATGAGGAAATCTGTGATAAGCCTGTACCAGTCAGGCTAAAAGTTTGTTCCTTTTTTCCTCCTGAGATTTTTAACTTCTTGCAGATTTTCTTATTTACATTTTAAATAATGAAACACCCATGAGTAAAAGACACTTTTCCATTTCTGCTCATTGCAAAAAGAATATTAATAATGTTATTAATAAAGCTGGGAAGACTAATAAAATGTCTTTGTGCTTTAAACAAAGGAGCATATTGAAGATCTCAGCAGATTTTCTGTTTTATAGAGGTTTGATAACACAAATATGACTAAAATGTTCACTGTTAGTAAATTCAAAATGACAATTTATGTGACGGAAAATGCCTGAAGTGTAGGCACATTTGTTCAAAGAGGTTGCATTTTCAGTAAGTTATCAAACATTTGCTTCATTGTCTGTTTCTCAAATCCCTTCTCACTTAAGATGATGCAAATCAGGATGGAGTAAATACCACTGTGGTCTTCACCAATGCAAACCTTATGGATCTAGAAAATACAGGATCTATGGAGAACATAGTCCCTGGTGCATTACTCCAGAAGCTGCACTGCTAAGATTGCAGCTTGATTT